>JAKUCV010001844.1:221490-328013 GCA_028386065.3 Turnera subulata
GCTTTGAGCCGGAGACAACCAGAAGATGCTTCCACGACTTACTCGATGTCCTCACTCATCGAGTTAAGGAAGATGGGAGTTGATTTGTCAGTGGATGAGACGGGAGCCTTGCTGACTCATATTGAAGTCAAGTCTAACCTGAGAGGTTGGATTGTGGAATTACAGGATGGAGATCCTGACTTGATCAAGCTGAAGGAAGCAGTCCGCAGTGGGAAAGAAGACAAGTTCCGCATAGCTGAGGATAGTGCATTGATGCTGGGGAAACGATTATGTGTACCCAGTGTTGGTGACCTACGCAGTCAGATTCTGGAAGAGGGGCATATGACGCCGTATGCTATGCACCCTGGAAGCACTAAGATGTACCAGAATTTGAGGAGTCATTTTTTATGGCCACGTATGAAGAAGGATGTAGCCGAGTATGTGGCTAAATGTATCACTTGTCAGCAAGTGAAAGCCGAGCATCAGGCTCCAGCAGGGAAGATGAGATCTTTGCCAGTGCTAGAGTGGAAATGGGAGATGATCACTATGGATTTTGTGGTTGGGTTACCGTTGACCCGGAGACAGCATGATGCCATCTGGGTTATCGTTGATCGACTTACAAAATCAGCTCATTTTCTTCCCATTCGTCAGACAGATACTTTGGATAAGTTGGCGAAACAGTATGTTGCAGAGATTGTGAGACTACAAGGGATTCCTAAGTCCATAGTTTCAGACAGAGATCCGAGATTCACATCACGGTTCTGGAAGAGTCTGCAAGCAGCTTTGGGGACGAAGCTGAGTTTTAGTACTGCATTCCATCCTCAGACCGACGGACAGTCAGAGAGGACTATCCAGACGTTGGAGGACATGTTAAGGGCTTGTGCTCTTAAGTGGGAGTTGGGATCAGTATTTGTCTTTAGCGGAATTTGCCTACAACAACAGTTATCATTCCAGCATCGGCATGCCACCGTTTGAAGCTCTTTACGGAAGGAAATACCGAAGTCTAGTATGTTGGGATGAAGAAGGTCTCCGTTTGATTATGGGACCAGATTTGGTTAAGCAGACTGTTGACAAGATTCAGATAGTCAAGCAGAGTATGAGAGCAGCACAGGACCGACAGAAGAGTTATGCTGACAAGCATCGCCGGGAGATGGAGTACCAAGTGGGAGAAGTAGTTTTCCTCCGATTTGCACCTTGGAAGGGTGTTATCAGATTCGGGAAGAGAGGGAAGCTGAGTCCCAGGTACATTGGACCATATGAGATTGTGGAAAGGGTCGGACCCTTGGCATACAGACTATCCTTGCTAGAGGAGTTGTCACGGATTCATGATGTGTTTCATGTTTCCATGCTGAGGAGGTACAGATCCGATCCTAGTCATGTGGTTACTACAACAGATGTTGAGGTCGCAGAAGATCTTACATATACGGAAATGCCGGAGCAGATTCTTGCCAGAGAGGTCAGACAGTTGAGGAGCCGAGTCATTCCCATGGTAAAGGTCAAGTGGAGCAAGCACTCTGCGAACGAGTCTACTTGGGAAGTTGAGGAGCACATGCGCTCCCAGTATCTGCACCTGTTCGCACCACCGGAGTGAATTTCAGGGACGAAATTCTTTTAAGGTGGGTAGATTGTAACAGCCCCGGTAATTTTCATGTTTTTACCGACTGTAATAATTTAATTTTACCGTATTTACCATCAAAATTAATCTTGAATAATTAATTAACAGTAATTTACGCTTCGGAATCCAAAACCGAGCCCTGTCCCACGCTCGGGATTTTTCTGCGGATTTTCCGGACCAAAGTTGGAATTTTTCGGGCCCAGGAATGTCGAGAAAAGTCAGGTTTAACCTCGAATTATCGGGCCAGAAATTAAGTCAAGGGGGTATTATTAATATTTTCTGGACCGGACGGGACACGACTGCATAAAGCAGCCGCCTTCTCCTGTGTGCTCGTGAGATTCTGTCTTCACTGTTATGCCCGTGAAACCTATCTATTTCCTTTCCTCTCATCTCTTCTGCAACTCACATGCAACCAGTTTCTTTTCTCTTGTCTGCAAAATTCACAACCAGAAAGAAAAAAAAAACAAAAAAACAAACATCACAAACACATAAATACCACTGCCACGTCGCCGTTTTCCCCATCCCTCCTTCTTTTCCTTTCTTTTCTTTCCTGTTTCCTTTCAGCCGCCACCACCACCATTACCGTCTGCCGCCACCGACCTTTTCCCTTCCTCGCTCGCATCGCCACGCAGCCGGGACGAGACTGAAGCACACCACCCGAGCCACGCCGCCCTTCTTTCTCCTTCCTCCGGCCTTCCTCACCGCAGACCCGACGAGCCACCATCGGACCCGCCCCTCCACCTTGCTCGCCGACACTGCTGCAGGACGCACCAACAGCCGCCGCCTCGTCTGCAGAACCGCCGCCACGCCTCCACAGTCTTGCCGTACGCTGCAGCTCGCCTTCACCGTCGTCTGCCTCGCCTGTTCTTCGCCGTCGCGCCACCTGCACACCAAGGTGAGCACGACCCGGATGTGAGGCGCTCGGGTCGGGATGACCCGCGAGAGGGAAACGGGTTGGGTGAGTTTTAGGGTTAGGTTGTGGGCTGATTAGTTAGGTTTTGGATTTGGGCTAGGATGTCTGGGCCGTGAGTAGGGTTAGATAGGAATGGGCTTGAAAGTTGGATTGGGTTATGGGTTGAGGTGCTGGGCCTTAGACCTTGGGCCTTGATGGTGGGCTTGAGGAGTTGGGTATTTGGGTTTAGGTTTGGATTTGGACTTGGCCCAGCCCGAAAATATAAAAAAAAAAAAAGAAGAAAAGAAAAAGATGATAAATACTGGAATAGATAGAAAAATTCTGGAAAAAGAAATTAATTGGAAAAAAAAATGGAAAGGGGTGTAATTAGGGTAAATAATATTATGGAAATAAAATAGATATATTTTGGGAATAAGGATAACTTGTATTTTAGGAAATATAAATAGTGGAATAATTGAGGGGATGATCATGGAGATAATAATAATAATAGTAATAGTAATTAATAATCTTGGAAATACATATATGTGGAAATAAATTGGAAAAGGGTAATATCAATTAGGTATGGTACCGGAATAATATTCGGAAGTAAGTATAAGTATAAGGGCAGTATTATTTAGACACCGGGAAGTAAATGGTAAATTATGACGACGATGGAGATAACCCGGGGAAGTAACCGAGACAAGTCCGTATTTAATTTTCGTAAATACAATAGTAGCATGACATTGCATACCACTTATATGTGCATATTATTTGCTTGATATAGGAGTTGATAACGAGCTGATACCTGAGGAGCCGGACTTGGAGTCAGTTGGACAGTTCCAAACTTGATATCGGCTAAGGTGAGGATGGATAACCTTGGATATGTGCCTGTAATGCTGTGTATGAATTTGTTGTTTGCTTGAACTGTTTATTAGCTGCTATATGATTGCTATGGAAACTGTTGATGTTACTGTTGCTATTTGTTGATGTGGACTTGCCATGATGTTGTTGAAATATGCTGTTGGTTTGTGATATTGTGAGAAATCATTGAACTGTTGATTGTGAGAATTTGGAAATAAGAAATTGTTGGCTGGTTGAGTTTGAGAAGTGAATTGTGATGATTAAAAGTTGAGGTATGATGATAAGTAATGGGATTGGAAATTAATTTTGAGATGATGATATAATTGTCACTTGGAAAGTAGAGGTACGACCCGATGGTTTGAAAATTAATTCTGAGATGCTATTGTTGGTTACTTGTTTTGGTTGACATGATGATGACTGTGGTTAGGGTATACCGAATACCCAGTGGCTCGGATATGCCGAATATCCGCGGTGGCTCGGATATGCCGAATATCCGCTTGTTCTGATATGTGGGTTGGTTCTTGACCTAGCATCCGGAATTAATTAATAACCAGGTACGACCCTAGCTTGTCCAGTGACGGGGCCCGAAGATAAAATTGGTATTAAGATAATAATTAAGCATTCTTTTGGTCTTGGTTAGTTGCTTATAGTAGTTTACTTGTGTTGTGATTGGTTGTGTTTACTGTTGAGATTGTTGTGCTTATTTCGAAAGTATTACAGTTGAATATATCTCTGTTTATCCTTCGTCGGTGAGCACTTCGGACTCACCCCTCGCCTGCGGGGTTTCATCCCGTAGGTTTGGTTGATCGTAGCTCAGGTACGATGTTCGTTGGCTGCTGCTTACTTCTCCACCTGACCCGGATCCATACACCGCTGCATCTGCATTTTAGTCTTCCGCTGCTTGTTTCTCTATTGTGAATTTGCTGTTGCTGCTGTATTATATTTGATGTTGATCAGATTGGAATGTTGGTTTGAATAATGGACCCCGAGGTCGGGTGTCGGATATTGTATATGTGGTTTGCGTGTATTGTATTATATTTTGTATGTACTGTCTGCTACTGTAGTAAGAACAGTTCTGGCACGTGTTTACCCTGTACGGTAAATACGGGTCGGGGCGCTTCACTGAAGAAGTCTCCAAATGCTGTATTTCAAGAAAGGATTTGAGATGAAAAAATCTCATAAAGAATTAGAATGGTCCTGAAGTACTGTATCTAAATTTATATTGCTAGTGACATGAAGCCTGAAGCTTTTGCCATAAGCCTATTAGCAAGATATGACTTTGTTCTTATCTTCGGGATATAACAGATGTGGTATTATGTTAACCCTGTCAACCCGAAGAGAATATAGTTGGTCTTTGCAGATGCAGGTCCTTTATTTGATCCACAAAAGCACAGACAGACATCTGCTACGACTTTACACGTGATATCGCTATATCATCGGGACCACAAAAGCAAGATGGCAAGGAAGATGCTCCAACAATAAATTATGAAGATAATGCTGCCTACATTGTCCAATTAAAGTAGTAATGTATCAAAAGTGATCGGACATAGCATACGTCCCCAGAAGTTGACAAGGATGATTGGCATGCAACGACATCAAGAAATCAAGAGAAGCCAAATTGAGGGGGAGTAGAATACGCACTGCACTCTTTTTTCCTTCACCATGTTTTTATCCCACTGGATTTTTCTTGGTAAGGTTTTTAATGAGGCAGTTCTCCCTAAGCGTATTCTACCCAATGTACAACAGCATTCAAGGGGAGTGTTATGAAAAATATGAATTACTGTTGTACCTATCTACCCGTTGTACCTGCCTGCTTTAGTGTATATATATACACACAGAAGAAATAAAAATTGTGAACTAAGTTCATGCTCTGCTATTCTCCTCCATCTTCTTCTTCCTCTCCTTCATTAAACAGAAATCTTCCACAATATTTATCATTTATTTTCAACATAAAAGTATTTTTTTCATTAAACAAAAAAAAAAACATGAGATATGCGTGGCCTAAGCTAATCATCTGATTGTAATTCATCAAAACAAAACCAGAAAAAACTACTATTCAATTGTATTTCAATCTGATAATTTACTTTGGCACTAGTCCACCATATTGAAATATTTTCAGCAGACAATTCAGTGATTATCCAAAATAACTCGTAGGTTTTTGCTTGCTGGTTAATAAATTACGATTCCCTTCTTTTATTCTCAGAAAAAAATTATATATGATTTTTTTTTTCCTGCAGAAGTTTCTGGATCATTTGGAAATAAAAATGAGCTTTGAACAGTCGGATCCGAGGATTGTTCTCGCTGACAAAAACTTAAATGAGTCCATACTAAATTGGATCGAACTAGATATGAGCAGGGCCCGTGGCCCAATTACTAAACAAGTAAAAAGCTTATCCGGCCAATTGGATGTAACATGGCTCAGCATGCTTACCTTGGATAATTATACTTAAGTAAGCATGTTAAAATTAGTATATTTATCTAATAATTATTATTTATCAGTTAAAATTCGGTCTAAATTTAAATCTATTGATGGAAAATTTTGGATGATAAAAGTTCGGTATCTACAACATTTTTTCATGTTTAATTTTTTTCCCATCAACAACCTAATTCATCAAGAAACAAAACAATATTATTATGTTATGGTGACAAACTGACAATACGATATGAATGGACTGCAGCCCTCAAGTGGCATTGAGGATGAGAACGTCTTCAGTACTGATGGTTTCGAGTTTGAATCGCAATCATAATAAACTAACGCTGCCATGATCCAATATTGTAAAACACGAAAAGGTAAAATAAGATAGTGTCATACACTTGGTCAAGAACTTGTGGCAATAATTTATGGACACAAATGCTGATTTAATAGTTTTCGTAGATTAACAAGCAAATCAAAGCAGATAAGTTACCTAGTTTTTGTTTTGATAAGACTACATATTACCTAGTTATGTGATCCGAAACCCAACCCTTTTTAATGCAGACAAGTAAGCATGTCGCCAAGTCCAACCTTATTAATTACGGAGCGATTAATATATATTTGGAAGAACTGAATGCATTCATTAATTAAACCCCAAAAGAAATGTTACTGAAGTACTTCTCGACCCTTGATGTCTATGCCTTTTGCATTTACTATTGTAGTGTGTCACTCCAAGTAGCTAAATCACTTTTTTTCTTTATTATGAGAGCTAAATCACTTTTCTTTTTTTATGAGAGCTAGATCACTAGGAAGTAATTAAGAGTACCTTTCAAAAATCTACTCGCTGCCCAAAGTAATTAAGTTGATGGAGTTGGGTCTGCCCGTTTGGGTCCAAAATAGGCATGCGTAGATCTTCTATATCCTATAAAAATAAATGCCACGGATGGATAACTGAAAATCCTGCTCATACGTGACGCTTCTAAATCTGATTTTACCTTAAACCCAAAAGAATTTCGATATTTGTTTTGTTTGAAAACTGCACTTTCGATAAGAATATCAAAAACTTAGAAATGAAAGTGAATTCACAAGGTATGTATTTTGTCCCACCAGCCAAAACCACGAGCTCGTCTTTATTTGCTTGGTTTATATCTTTAAGTAAAGCGTTATTTATAACGAGGATTATCTGTGCGCATACACATGTCCTAAAACAATAAATTAGTACAACTCGCCAACCTCTTAAGATATCTCCTATTATCCTCCCAAATCAGTTAGCTGTATTATTAAAAAGGTAGGCAATATTATCAATCACTTGGTCAATTTTCATAGACTCCCAACTCCATTCTTAAATATGCAATACCATGGCAGTCCATGATTAGTCAAGCTACTAGTACGAGCCTTTCATCCTTTCATCTCAAAGAAATTGACGACATGATTTTCTCTTTCAAACCAGTTAGCATAAAAAAAACCAGTTAAGTAGAGTTATCAATTGGAGAATAGAATTGACAGAGCTAGCTAGGGGCATGCCAATCAAATAAGTAACTCATTAGTTGATGTAACTAGGGTGGTGATATTTGCACTCCCACATTTTATAGCTGCACTCCACTTTCTCTTATTATGACTAAATTAACCTTCTTTCTATTTTGCACCCTAATAAATTTTGTTTTGTAAATTGCAAATGTGTTGGGATAAAAAAAAAAAAAAGCAACTGTGCTGCTGTATAGGTGGCGCTTAAAAAGTGGGCAAACTTTGAAACACTCCCACACGTCCAATTTTGCCTCAAAGGTCTTTGTTTTATTTTGCATTGTTTATTTTTTTTTATAATGCTGGTTTGGGGAAGAAATGAAAATTTTTCACAGAAACAAATCTTCTGATTATTTCCTTTCCTATTTGGATTATTTTTCCAAAAGATAAAAGTGACTAATAATTATAACTGTATATTAGTTGAATAAAAGGAATTGTGCCTCATTTGCAACTCACTTGTAATAAGCCACCTCAGTTAAATTGTATATTCTTTTAAAGAATTGAAGTAGGCCTTTTCCAAAATTGAAATGATTTTATGCAAGATATAGGCTGAAATCTTTTTTTCCCAAAATTTAGAATTGAAATTCTAAAAAAAGTGGATTACATTAAAAAAATGTATATCAAACGCATATAAGAAAATAAGATAAGTATGCTGTTTCTAAAAAAAATAAGATAAGTATGCTAAAATGGAAATTTTGATTTTTAATTATTTTACCTTGTTTTCATATTAAACATATTTAATATAAGCAACTCATGAGCATATCAGCTTTTGTAAAAGACTTCGTAAATAAAGACCATATCACTCGTTGCAAGGATAAGAATAAAATGATTTTTCTTTGACAGCACAATTGTAAAGTACGAAGCGAAATTTAATGAACTAGAAGAGAAACATACAGAGTCAATTAAGTCATTAGAAAAAATAAAAAGATAAAGTAGAGTGGGGTTATACAACCTTGGAGTGCGAATATCGCCTCCCATGTAACTAAGTAGAAGACTTGATAAGGCTAGCCTAGCTAGTTAGGAGAATCGTCAAGTAGAAGGCTTGATAATGTCGTATTCCCCTCCTTTGAGTCAGTGCAACTTTTCATCCCCACAAGTGACAACACTTCAATGTTGAAATTTGAGAAATTATTGAGGAAGAAAATTTTACATTTTTTTGTACATATAAAGCTGCCACCGTCAACCAAGTGAGCAAAGGCTTTTGGGCTTTGCATATCCCAATCAATAGAAATTGCTGTTGTTATGAACTGTTGGATCATTTCGTTGGTCTTTAACCACCAAATATGGGCCAGTTAGTATTCCTTGGAAGCTGGCTTGATATATATGAATCACAGAACTTTTTAAACTTATTTTAAGCGCCTGGTGATACTTAAACCTCGCAGGCTAGTTTAATTTGGTTTATGTCCATCCCGTTGATGTTTATGGGCCATTAGCATGGCTAAGCCCTATCCTTCTTTCAACTAGCAACTGAGTTGGTGACTAACAAAGGTAAAAAAGAAAATGTTATCTTTACCAAAGGTAAGCTAAATTTATACACATACAGAAAGGACAAATATTTTTTTTTTATCAGGGGTTCCATGTTCGTTAATATATATCCTTAATCCCTATCTAACATAAAATAAAAAGCATCCGGATTCTAATCTGGGTGGCCTTGGTGACCCAATAACTTTGATACCAACGTGACCAAAGAGTTGTTAGCCATGGGGAAAAAACAATTAAAGCCTCAAGAAAAGAATTGATTTTAATCCCACTCAAGAATCTTATATTTAATTTATGACTATAGTAAAGTGAGTGAAGAATAAAAACACCAAAAATATCAAAAGACAACATAAATGTCTATTTTAATTCCGAAATAGCAAACCGGTCGAGAAAGTGGATCCTCATGGCTCCTCCACACCGGATGTGACGATGAACGAAGCTACCCCGAGCTATCGGAATTCTTTATTTGCTGGGTCTAACCCGCTTTACCAATCCGACCCGTGAGAACTTGAGGGTGAAGCTGAGTACGAAGAAGGAGACTTGATGATGACCGACATCGATGGAGTTGCTAATTTGGTTTTGTCCGATCCCTTTAAAGCCCGGCTGAACAAACAATGGGAAATACGGTGGTGATCAAGTTGTATGGGCGCTATATCAGCTTTAAAGCTCTGCATGCACAATTGCAGCTCATTTGGAAGCCAACCGGACCTTTCAAGATCATCGATCTTGAAAATAATTTCTATTTGGTGCGGTTCTGGGCATCGAAGGATTATATCCACGCCTTGACTGACGGACCATGGAGCATCTATGGCAATGTCCTTAGCGTGCAACCTTGGTCTCCGACCTTCCGAGCATCTACCGGGACAATTGACTCCATAGTGGCGTGGATCCAATTTCCTAACTTCCCAACCAATCGATACCACTCCAGAATACTACGTCAACTTGGCAACATGGTGGGCAGAACAGTTAAGCTTGACGGTAACACTTCTAACCCTAGTCGAGCCAAATTTGCTAGAGTTGCTGTATGCCTTGATTTAACAAAACCCCTGAAAGGGGAAGTATATCCGGATGGCGAACCTATAAAGGTCGGATAAGAGGGCTTGCCCGATATTTGTTATATATGTGGGAAATCAGGTCACAGCATCTTAGTTTGTCCGAAAGTTGCCCATAGCCGGAACACTACTACCGATACGTCTAGAGCAACCCCTATGGATGTTGTTGGAATGGCAGCCACAATACATAATGGGAGGGGAGCCTGGATGAATGTACCGAAGCGCTCACGACGCCCATCCCAGAGGCAACCGGTCAGCCCAGAAATGCCCCCGCCACATTCTAACACCAGCCACCCACAAAACCGGTTCCACATCCTCAGCCGATCTTCCCAGGAGGATCCCGTGCTGACCCGTCGACCTGACCCTGTTGCATCTTCCCGCACCCTAGAGACGATGCCCGGGCCTTGCCAATAGACACTACCACCGTCACCCCACCCTCACAACCTACAGTTGCCATTGAGGTCCAAAGTCCATCCGGTCTACCCCACCCACTCTCCAAGACTTCATCTGGGACGACCCTGTTAGGAAGTCATCTGGCAAACAGACGGCGAGACTCCAAAAGCAATCCAGCAAGAAAACTCAACCCTTAAAAATCCCAAAACTTGCATCTAGGGATAACCCTCGATGATAGACTCTCCAAGACGTATCTAATGTCCCAACCATCCCTCATACCTTTGATACCCCAGGTTCCGGCCCCTCTCGCCCCCCTCCCCCTACCAGTTATCCTATCATTTCCTCCAACTTCAACCCACCTACCCAAGCTCGTCCCCATCGATCCCAGAATCACACGGCAGTGGTGCTCTCAGAAGACTGCCATCGAATGATCATCTCTGAAGCGCCCGTATCCCAAATTTTTAGTAATAAAACAATTAAATGGAAGGAATTTACCAAAATACCCTTGAGACCCGTGGTACGTAAACCAGTGGCTCGGCACACAAACATTATCCATAAAAACTTATTAACACCAAGATGTCATAAAATGTAAGGAAATAAACCAGCCTAATAAGTCAGAAGCCAACCCGGCAAAGCGCCGAAATAATAACACAAATCAGGTTCCGGCAAACTGCCAACAAAGTAATGAACTAATTGTGACATCTCAAAATAAGTCCTAGGCAGCGGACGATGAATATCATAAAATCATGACAAAGAAAACAACATGCATATGGGTTCTATGGATCCAACTGAGAGATGATGCACAACTACCTGCTGAAGTATCCGCGTCTGAACTCCGAGTCGAAGATAAAGTGAGAACAGCTCGCTAACTAAGGTCTGAAAAACAACGGTGGCGATTATGTAAGTCGCCTAATCAGTGAGCTTTAAAAGTCTATGTACACATGAAAAGTGAAGTCATGCTCGTGGGGTGAGTTGTTCACGAACACAAGTATAGCATACAAGCAATATTAGAATCACACACCAACACATAGTCATCTTTTTGCATTATTGTATTTATTGTTTAGTTTCAACGTATTTATTATTAATCTGGGCCCTCTACTGTGAGTCAAGTCTCGGTAGCGCATCTGATCAGATTCGGGTGTGAAACCCAAGAGTCGAACCTCAGAAGGGGTAGATTCTGAGGTCAAAAATCACCGATAAACCTCGAGTGGCCGCTAGCTTCCTGAGGGTGCGCTCAGACACACCTAACTAGTGCAAGTCTTCCAGGGGTGCACCTACCTTCCCCTGGGATAACCATGCTAAACCGCATAATGTGACCCGAGGGTACCCAACCCTCCCTCGGGGCTACCAGTCGACTCCACAGTAGAAATTAGTATTTTATTCTTAGTTATACTCTTACATTTCCATTTGTAATACATTATGTTTTCCAAGGATGTGTGAATTTTATGTATTATTGTTTCATCCGGGCGTTCGGCCCATAACCACACGCTATCACCAAAACATAATAACATGTTATATTCCATAACAATTCTTTTTACCGAAATTAGACATGTGAAAGCAATCAGGTGCACAATTCTAATCACCGCATGTAGCAAACAAGGCAAGTAAACAAACAAACCACACCAACATGCATTCACAAAACATATATAAAAGACTTGTAATGTCACCTCCAAAATGCAGATTATGACTTCTCTCCGAGTCTGAGTCCACAGCTCCCGAGGTATCACTCGTGCCTGAATACCGGTACATAATATAATCACTAAACAAATTTTTGAAGAAATAGAACCGTACATGTACGCTAAAGGTATATTCAAACCGAGTAACTCCCGACCTTAACTATCCGATTATAAGATTTCCGGGTCTAAGCTCAAAAGGATATTCTCTGATCGGTGACTTCAAAGAGTAGGGACCTAAGGTTCACCGATCTAGTCCATAACGATTCCCAGGCCTAAAGCCCACTAAGACCTTAAACAAGAATTCTGGGCCGAGGCCCACATCCTTAAGTCAATATTAATCGATTATGGATTTGGGCTTCGAGTCCGTTCTTAATGTCCGTAAATTAATTATCTGTGTTTAGGCCTTAAGTCCATATCTTAAGTCCATGAAACGTTCTTAACTTTATAATGAGATTATTGGGCCCGGACCCGGTTTTCCTAAGAACCGTTCTAAGGTCGTTCCCGAGCCCAAGAGTTATCGGCCTAAAGTTCTATCCGTGTCGGTAGTTCTTCCCGGCCACACACTCTAACTCCCCGTTCTCGGTAATCCATAAATTTACTTGATATTCAAAAGTGTATATTCATAAAAGAATTCAATATTTACATACTATGCGAAACCGAGACAAAACGAGAATAAATACCATTTAAAAGTCGTAAAAGAGAAAGTACAGTCCGCCGGACAGAACCCGAGCCTTCGCCGGAAAATTCCCAAGCCCTCGTCGGATTCCGGTCAACTTCGCCGGAATTCCACCGGACTTCCAGGAACAAGACAACAACTCTGCCAGGACCCAAGAACAGCCAATTCAACAATAACAGCCCATAAACGTCAAACAAACAATAGAACCAAGGTGTCGGATAATTACCGGGGAGGGAAGATATTGCGCAGAAACTCAACCCGTAGCAAGCCAAACTCTGTAGGTGCCTACACCGAACACCAACGCGGCCAACACAGCACACGTCCGACTACCACAACCCCGTCAACTATCATTCACCAACAACAATACACCAAAGTCGAACAAGGATGGAACAACCACAAGGGAGGTGGCGAGAGCTTACCCCAAAATGGTGACGAAATCTTACAGCGATGCCTCGTCGGATCCTGCTTCAAGCCTCCCCTCCGCCGTCTGCCTTCCTCCCCAACAGCGACGGTGCGACTACCACAACCCCAACCTTGGCTTGAGTCCACGCGCCCGTCACTGTCCTCCTTCCTTCTACGATGCAACGACGGCGCGACGACAAATTGGGGATGGTGGCAGCGATGTTAAACTGAGGCAAAAGAAACGATGAAAGGATGGTGTGGGTGTCGGCGAGAGGGAGAGGCAGAAGAGGTGGTTTTGGTACCCAAATCGCAAGAGAAGAAGGGAAGAGCTAAGAATGGAAAAGAGGGAGCAGGCATGGGGTTGATGACCGTTGATGGCGTTAGTGGAGGCAAGAGCCGTTGTGGGAGACAGGGACTGTTGGAGCTGCGGCGGAAAAGGAGAAGAGAAAACAGGAGAAGGAAGGAAGAAAAGAAGGAAAGAAAAAGAAAGGAAGAGGAGGGCGCCTAGGGGACCCAGCCGGCCAAGCGACGACACGTCATTTGGTTGGCTCGGTCAACGCGCCTAGGTTGACCCTCTCATAAAATTTTTTTTTCCCAAAACGACGTAGTTTTGTCTAAAACTACGGTTAACCTTGTGTTTCATCCCGAAACGCGTTTTTTGTCTAACAAATCTCAAAAGCGACATTTTACCACTTATAATTTATAACTCCAAGGAAAATAAATTTTATTTCTGTCACCAGAATCTAATTTTTTTTTAAAATTTAAGGATACGAAAAATCAGGGCGTTACAGTCCTACCCACCTTAAAAGAATTTCGTCCTCGAAATTCAATCATCATATCCGTAGGTCCTACCATGGTAAGCTTTTGGTATACTTTATATCAACACGAGATACCGTTTTTACCCCTATGCGATATCTCATTCCCCTTATAAAAATCGATCATTATAACCCGGCAATCTCGCTCTCGGTCATGGATTCTCCCATAAGAACCAAGACTACATCCGACTCAGAGGAGCTGAGTTATACCGGTGGTGTGAATCCCTTCATGACAGACTCCGATGAAGAACCTCCAAAGAAACACTTTAAGACGAACATCATCGGTCTCAAGGAACATATGGTCGTCTCCAGAAGACGGCGAAAGAAATTTCTCGGCAAGGAGGAGCCATCTGGTCGTAAGGATGTTGATGATAGGAAGGGCAAGGCAACTGCTCCCAGCGATACCCCACTGCAGACACTGACGCAACTGAATTCTTCACTGAAGAAGGTCAGCTCGGCGGTGATGCAGATCGAACTGGCGTGTACGGGACTCTCCGCTCAGATCGAGATCATACAAAAACTTGTAAAAGATCTAGAAAAGCAAATAACCCCATAGGGTACCCCTTCTCTGATGTAAAACTCTTATGAAGAATAAATAAACAAGCTTTTTCCTTTATAAACAGTTCTCTCTTTATAATATGAATTTATGTTAAATGGAAAACAAAACATTTTAAAGCAAAGGAAAACCAATAAGAAGGATATAAAATTAAACATAAAGATGTTAAAAATGGAGCCAACAAAAGAAAGTAAAACCAACATAAAGAAATTTAAAACAAACAAAACTCATTTAATAAAATCAAAACATTAAGAAGTTAAGACAAAACATGTTTCCATGTTCGGCGCTCTAGATCGATCGTAAACATCCTGATCCCGAGAAACGTAATGTACACAGCTAACGGTGACGTTGGTCTCCCTCGTGGAAAAGACGTCCGTTAGCTTGCAAGGCGATGATCACGAAAACGTCTTGTGTCCCTCGAAAGAAACGTTATCCACTTGTCCACAAATTCCGCATGAGCCAAAAATGTCTGTCAATTCTCGTATCCCTCCACGATGTTTGAACGGGTGTGAGCTTGTCGCACATGCACTCTACTCGAGGTACGGTCCCAACAGTCTAGCCTCAACGGTCACGGATGCATATGATAAAAGATGTAGAAAATATAGAAAGACCCTAAAAAGAAAGGACAATGTAGCCAGGCGAAAGAAAATTGTGAGATGGAAAAGGACTGAAAGACACTGGCATTTGTAGCCCGAAAAACGTATAAAGTAACGAAGCAATAAATGAAGCAACGGCAAAATTTTGAAAAAGCAAAATCTTGAAAATCGAAAACCATAATCACGCTCCCCATAAGAGTATAAAAGACAGTGCGGTGAGAAGCAAATCATCAAAAGCATCTTAAAGCAAACAAACGCTCAGGCAAAGAAACCTCAAAACTCAGGAAAAACAAAACACCAACACGTCCAAAACACAATGCCTGCTCCATCATCCGTCTTCTTCATCGAAGGTGCCAACCTAGGCAGAAGAAAATGACTGGCCTACAGCATGATCAATGAGCGTCCAGAGGAACTTCCGAACGAGCTCGGCAGAATGCCCCGTCTGGTCTTCGTCGACGAACTCTACTCATCGAGGTTCTTCGTCACTCCCATGGAAGAGACGTTCTTCCTAGAGGACCGTGGCACTCTGAGGACCTCCTTTTACAGCTCGGCCAACTCCGTCATGTTTTTCATCTCGGAAAGACTTTAGGAGTTCAACCTAGAGTCCACTGGCCACTTCCTGGACCAAGGCACCTACTACCAACTCTCGATGACTGCCCAAAGCATGCCCAGAGTCACACGGTTGCCCGTAACTTGGCCAAAGGCCCGACTTCTGGTGTGGAACTGTAGAGGAGTCGCTAGGCGTTCCCAGGAGTTCTCGCGTACCCTGAGGGACCTGAAGAACCAATACAAGCC
Source organism: Turnera subulata (assembly GCA_028386065.3). NCBI lineage: Eukaryota > Viridiplantae > Streptophyta > Magnoliopsida > Malpighiales > Passifloraceae > Turnera > Turnera subulata. Next base: position 237,212 of record JAKUCV010001844.1, read on the forward strand.
AAACATGGTTCTTCTCACGGAGACCCAATGGCAACCTGAAGACGATCACGGTCTCATCCCACTCCGGTTCCCTGCAGCAAACCGGTTCGAGCTTTCTGGCCAGAACAACGCAGGCGGCTTGTGGTTCTCGTGGAGCGACAGCATCACGGTCAACATCAACAACGACCCCAACAGCTTCAGGGTCAACGTCGTTCCGAGAAGATGAATGTATTTTTCCCTTTTTATAAAATATCAATGTAATAATTATGTTTGTAATGATAATATTAGCAAATATTAATAATATTTATATTTTTGCTTATTTATGACATCAATTTCCACTTATATGAATGTTCCACTAAACTAGCATTGACAACGCTCCACTCCCATTAAAATTCGTCCTCGAAATTTACATGGTAAAATAAATAAAAAAGAAACAAAACAAAAGTGAAACCTCTCGAGACATCTCATTCCTCTAAGGCGTCGGTAGCTTTCTCCCGAGTGATAGAGTACACCCCAGGAGTTGCAGCAGATCGAGTAGTACCTCCGCGGCTCGGAGCTCCAGAACTCCCACGACTTCCTCCCTGGTGTCCACCACCCTTGTTCGGACCAGAAGGAACTGTACCATTGGCCACAGAGTTCTGTACGGTATACTGGGACCCACTACCTCCACTATCACGAATCCTCTTGTAACACTCCAACTTGTGGTGTCCTTGCTTCCCGCAATACCAACATGTAATAGGAGGTCTTGTCCAAGGGCCCCGCCCCTGAGATCCAAACTGATACTGTCATCGGGACTTCTTCGAACCTTGGTAGGAAGAACCCTGTCGACTCATGTAACTTGCATCACCAGAATCAGAATGTTGCCTTTTTTGTCCAGACACTGTTGACTGCTTTCCCCGCTCGGCTGCCCGGGCCTCCTGCCTGATCAACTGAATCCTCTCAGCATCAAAAGCAGCCTCACAAACTGCCTCCCAAGTCCGGTGTCTCCCACCAGCCACTACTATCGCCAACTCGCGGCGTAGAGCGTCAACAAACCGCCTACACTGAGTGACCTCATCGGGCACAAACTCCTTAGCGTAAGAGAGAAGGATACAGAACCGGATCCGGAATGCAGAAACCGACTCATCGGGCCCCTGTTTCACCTCAAGAAACTGCTTTTTCTGGTCCTCCAAGAAACCAACGGTAAGGAACTCCTTGTAGAATTTATCCTTGAAGTCCGCCAATGGCATCTCCACTGGTCTAGGTAGGTTCGCAAAGAGTCCTGCCACCAACTCAATGCGTAACCCGTGAACTTGTGTGCCGCAAATCGAGCCCAGTGCTCAGGTGTATACGTGAATTCCTCCAAAACATTCTCCACCTGGCGGAACCAATCATCAGCCACCCTTGCGGTGATTCTCTCTCTCGAGAACATCTCAACTGCTGTCTTATCCATGTGCTTATAACCACTCTCCATACCGCCTACCACAGGTGCTACAACAGGTGCGACCGAAACGGCTTGGGCACCCTGCTGTTGCTGATGAAACTGTTGCCACTGCAGGAAAGCCTAAAACTGTTGTTGTATCGCCGAATCCATACCAGGAGATACCAATGGCACTGCATTCTGTGCCCCTGCTGCACCAGCATTTCCCTGACCATCAGGGACTTGCATCACCGACACTGAGTCGGAAATATGGCTAGGGTGTTCATCCTGCCCATCAGCATTGTGCTGGTCTTGCGGTGGATCCATAATAACGCCTATATGAATGCAAAATATGTCAAAACATTTTTGAGTTTCAAAACAGGAAACCGACTTTAACATATAAATCACTTGTAATTTAAAGATACATCTCTTTTTAAGCCGAGGATCTGAAGCCCGCTCCGCTACCAAGCTGAAGTGCTCGTATCCCAAATTTTTAGTAATAAAATAATTAAATGGAAGGAATTTACCAAAATACCCTTGAGACTTGTGGTACGTAAACCAGTGGCTCGGCACACAAACATTATCCATAAAAACTTATTAACACCGAGATGTCATAAAATGTAAGGAAATAAACCAGCCTAATAAGTCATAAGCCAACCCGGCAAAGCGCCGAAATAATAACACAAATCAGGTTCCGGCAAACTGCCAACAAAGTTATGAACTAGTTGTGACATCTCAAAATAAGTCTTAGGCAGCGGAAGATGAATATCATAAAATTGTGACAAAGAAAACAAAATGCATATGGGTTCTATGGATCCAACCGAGAGATGATGCACAATTACCTGCTGAAGTATCCGCGTCTGAACTCCAAGTCGAAGATAAAGTGAGAACAACACGCTAACTAAGGTCTGAAAAACAACGGTGGCGAATATGTGAGACGCCTACTCAGTGAGCACTAAAAGTCTATGTACACATGAAAAGTGAAGTCATGCTCATAGGGTGAGTTGTTCACGAACACTAGTATAGTATACAAGCAATATTAGAATCACACACCAACACATAGTCATCTTTTTGCATTATTGTATTTATTGTTTAGTTTCAACGTATTTATTATTAATCTGGGCCCTCTACTGTGAGTCAAGTCTCGGTAGCGCATCTGATCAGATCCGGGTGTGAAACCCAAGAGTCGAACCTCAGAAGGGGTAGATTCTGAGGTCAAAAATCACCGATAAACCTCGAGTGGCCGCTAGCTTCCTGAGGGTGCGCTCAGACACACCTAACTAGTGCAAGTCTTCCAGGGGTGCACCTACCTTCCCCTGGGATAACCATGCTAAACCGCATAATGTGACCCGAGGGTACCCAACCCTCCCGGGGCTACCAGTCGACTCCACAGTAGAAATTAGTATTTTATTCTTAGTTATACTCTTACATTTCCATTTGTAATACATTATGTTTTCCAGGGATGTGTGAATTTTATGTATTATTGTTTCATTCGGGCGTTCGGCCCATAACCACACGCTATCACCAAAACATAATAACATGTTATATTCCATAACAATTCTTTTTACCGAAATTAGACATGTGAAAGCAATCAGGTGCACAATTCTAATCACCGCATGTAGCAAACAAGGCAAGTAAATAAACAAACCACACCAACATGCATTCACAAAACATATATAAAAGACTTGTAATGTCACCTCCAAAATGCAGATTATGACTTCTCTCCGAGTCTGAGTCCACAGCTCCCGAGGTATCACTCGTGCCTGAATACCGGTACATAATATAATCACTAAACAAATTTTTGAAGAAATAGAACCGTACATGTACGCTAAAGGTATATTCAAACCGAGTAACTCCCGACCTTAACTATCCGATTATAAGATTTCTGGGTCTAAGCTCAAAAGGATATTCTCTGATCGATGACTTCAAAGAGTAGGGACCTAAGGTTCACCGATCTAGTCCATAACGATTCCAGCCCACTAAGACCTTAAACAAGAATTCTGGGCCGAGGCCCACATCCTTAAGTCAATATTAATCGATTATGGATTTGGGCTTCGAGTCCGTTCTTAATGTTCGTAAATTAATTATCTGTGTTTAGGCCTTAAGTCCATATCTTAAGTCCATGAAACGTTCTTAACTTTATAATGAGATTATTAGGCCCGGGCCCAGTTTTCCTAAGAACCGTTCTAAGGTCGTTCCCGAGCCCAAGAGTTATCGGCCTAAAGTTCTATCCGTGTCGGTAGTTCTTCCCGGCCACACACTCTAACCCCCCGTTCTCGGTAATCTATAAATTTACTTGATATTCAAAAGTGTATATTCATAAAAGAATTCAATATTTACATACTAGGCGAAACCGAGAAAAAACGAGAATAAATACCGTTTAAAAGTCGTAAAAGAGAAAGTACAGTCCGCCGGACAGAACCCGAGCCTTCGCCGGAAAATTTCCGAGCCCTCGCCGGATTCCGGTCAACTTCGCCGGAATTCCACCAGACTGCCAGGAACAAGACAACAACTCTGCCAGGACCCAAGAACAACCAATTCAACAACAACAGCCCATAAACGTCAAACGAACAATAGAACCAAGGTGTCAAATTCTTACCAGGGAAGGAAGATATTGCGCAGAAACTCAATCCGTAGCAAGCCAAACTCTGCAGGTGCCTACACAGAACACCAACGCGGCCAACACAGCACACGTCCGGCCACCACAACCCCGTCAACTATCATTCACCAACAACAATACACCAAAGTCGAACAAGGATGGAACAACCACAAGGGAGGTGGCGAGAGCTTACCCCAAAATGGTGACGAAATCTTGCAGCGATGCCTCGTCGGATCCCGCGTCGAGCCTCCCCTCCGCCGTCTGCCTTCCTCCCCAACAGGGACGGTGCGACTACCACAACCCCAACCTTGGCTCGAGTCCACACGCCCGTCACTGTCCTCCTTCCTTCTTCGATGCAACGACGGCGCGGCGGCAAATTGGGGATGGTGGCAGCGATGTTAAGCCGAGGCAAAAGAAACGATGAAAGGATGGTGTGGGTGTCGGCGAGAGGGAGAGGCAGAAGAGGTGGTTTTGGTACCCAAATCGCAAGAGAAGAAGGGAAGAGCTAAGAATGGAAAAGAGGGAGCAGGCATAGGGTTGATTACCGTTGATGGCGTTAGTGGAGGCAAGAGCCGTTGTGGGAGACAGGGACCGTTGGAGCTGCGGCGGAAAAGGAGAAGAAAAAACAGGAGAAGGAAGGAAGAAAAGAAGGAAAGAAAAAGAAAGGAAGAGGAGGGCGCCTAGGGCACCCAGCCGGCCAAGCGACGACACGTCGTTTGGTTGGCTCGGTCAACGCGCCTAGGTTGACCCTCCCATAAGATTTTTTTTTTCCCAAAACGAAGTAGTTTAATCTAAAACTACGGTAAACCTTGTGTTTCATCCTGAAACGCGTTTTTTGTCTAACAAAGTTCAAAAGCGACATATTACCACTTATAATTTATAACTCCAAGGAAAATAAATTTTATTTCCGTCACCAGAATCTATTTTTTTTTTAAATTTAAGGATACGAAAAATCGGGGCGTTACAATCTCGCCCGATGTACTCAGAACTGGGTCGAGAATGGAGCGACAAGTGGCTATCCACCTTGGGCCTAGACATTTTTACTTCACTGTGTGCTGTGAATAATTTATTCACGCATGGGAAGACAAATAGATGGAAGAATGTACGTGGATCAAATAAGTTGTAAGGACACACACTTTTATTAATGCATATATAGCATCTCCTAAAAAGGAGGCAAAGCATACAAGTAGAGAAATAACATTACACACAACATGGGGAGGTAACATCACAGGGGTAATTTAGACGACGATCAACGCCGGCATGCGTGGCATGCGAGTACTTATTCAGCGAACAAGCTGCTTCCGGTAATACATAAAAACATATACGATGAACCATATATGGGGTTCTATGGCCATAACAACATGGCTAATATCACAATATGATCAGAAACTACAGTTGCCATCGAAGTTGATGTTTCCACCAGCATTCAGGCGGACAGTTTCGCTGCGCTGATCCTCTAATTCCTTGGAGTAAAAGTCCTCCACAGAATTGAAGACATCGTGGCATAGAATCTGGATGCGTGGGAAATAAATAAAACCAAAAGCAATCAAGTTTGCAGTACTAATTAATTATACGGAAGTAATTAAGAGGTTGGTTTAAGTAGAAGTAAGGGTCAGTACCTTTGCCTTAGAGGCGTTGGGCTGGAGTCGGTACCTATTGCCAGATTTATCTTTTTTCTGCAGGAAATGAAAAATAGGAACGATGCATAGCGTATAATTAAATGACATATTACATATTAAAAGTCTCAAAACATACGTAAAATTAGACAGTGCTCAGTGCTCACCGCCTCCTGCTTCATATAGTTGGATCGGAATTGGAGCAAAGCATAATTGTCCAAGAAGATAGAATGCCCAGCGGGACAAGCATGCTTGTCCTTGCGACATGTTACGCAATAATACCTAGGCCTGTCCCCTAAGTCATAGCACTCAACACAACAGAAAAACAGGTCTTTCAGAAAAGCTTGGCAACCGTCACAAACCGGCCTCCGGGTTCTTACCGCGTAGTACAGCTCCAGGGCGTCAGTAAATTCAAGTGTCTCATTGCGCTCTTTGCCCAACTCCGTAAGGAGGCCAGAGCTGAAACCCTGGTAATTCCTTTCCTTGAGGAATTCTTCGAACCCGCCTACCGTTACCTTCCCATCCCTATCCTTTGGTAGCTGCTTGAAGAACGTTTTGAACATAGCTTGGAAATTAATCCTCGCTGCCAAAATCATAGAGAAGTTTGGCACTGGTGCGAAGTTGATTCATGTTTGGAGAAATCTGTGGGTGTTTTTTTTTTTTTTTTTATGCAGTTCTTTGTGGGGGTGAAGTTCATCACGAATACCACCAATTATTTATAGGCCCGGGACGTTATATGTTGGGCATTTTTCTAAGGGTAATTCTATCTTACTTTGGGCAAGATCCTAGGTAAGTTTACTCGTGATGATGTGGACCAATAAACATAACTTCTCTGACTTCATGTTTCTATTATTTTTTTTTTTATTGTGGTCCTTAAGGATTCTTTAATTTATGAAACTGCCTTAAATCTTTTTTTTTTTTTTTTACTACAACGATGCCTAAATCTACCCAAATCCCATCCCCACCCTGGATCGAACCAGGGTCTTCTTGACTCAAGGCCAAGGGAAATGCCATCACGCTATACTGGGCGTTGGCCTGCCTTAAATCTTTTAAAAAGAAACTTAACACTATATCATAATTATGCATTGATCCCAACTAAAATTAAAGAAAAGCACCTAAACACGCCTCCCCAAATCCCAAACTCGCGCCAAAATATTTTGAACATTATGAATTTTTTTTTTTGATACAACGAAATGACGAACAATAAGAAATTTTATAATTGATAGGTATTTTTCTATATATTTTAATTTGTTATTTTGCAAGAACTTTATTTTTTATACTATGTGCAGAATTTTTTATAATCTTTTTTAAAATTTTTACTAACACTTTCTGTAACTTTATTTTTTTAGTGAACTTAATAGAAGTCGATATTTTTTTAGTTTTAGTGAGAAATCATTTTTAAAATATTCTGGTCCTCTGATTCTTCTCTTCTAATTTTTATACATTACATATTTATTATAATTATTTTTATTAATTAAAGTATTAAAAATAATATTATAGTGAAATTGTATTATATTACATCTTCTCTGATACATTTTTCTTTTCATGTAAATTTTTTGTACTTTTTTATAATTAATTTTTTCAATTATTAGTCATTATGTTATTGATAATAAGTATTTTTTTCATTATTCTTCATTCTTTGAGTATTCTAATTTTTTTCTTCGTATTTTTTAATGTTTTTTCATAATTATTTAGATCAATTTTCCACGATTTTAGAGGAGTATTATAATGAAATTTTATAAAAAAAATTGTAGGACAAAAAATCATTCCTTTGTTAGTGTATGACCTGTCATTCATTATTTGTTATATTAATATTAAGTAAGGGTAGATATCAACTGAAACACCCCGACCCAAATTTACCCAACATACACTAATTACCGATCAACAGTGCCACCATGTGGCCATCATACAAAGAAAGTTAAGAATCACAACAATACAACAGCAAACAGTCACGCAAATAAATTTCTGTTACCCGACACAGGAATAACATCATCAGCATAGCGGAAGCATTTTCTAGATGTGCAGTGACAGCTCATGCAAAACTCAATACAAATTATTGGATCCGAGTCTTGACCGAGGAATCGCCGCAATCGCCGGGATGCAATTCTGATTAATGATCAACTAACCTGCAAGGACTGTGTGAGGGGTGAGACCAACCACTGTCTCACCGATACACAAATAAACCAAAGTATACAAGCAACCACAATAACATCGAACCAGCAACAGAAACAATATAGTACAACAAGCATAGTTTAGCATCAAAATCAAACAAATAACCAATCAAGCTCACTGTCTAACCACACACATATAAACTCATGTACAACTTATGTCGGACTTTCCAATTTTATTATTAGGGCCCCGTCACGTGATAAGTATCGGTCGTACTTGGTAGCCAGGTTAGCTAACCCCAGGGTACTCCCCGTAAAACAAAAATGAACAAACCGGCACAGCCAGGGAGCGGACACTAAGCACATCTCCCCTAGTGCCAAAAAAATAATAATATCTGGGAGCAGACACCAAGCACATCTCCCCCATAAATGGCCAACAAATCACATATCACAAGCGGCTACCACCCAGTCGTACCTCTACCTTTCACGTGACATCTAGGTGTCTAAGTGATATTACCATATTTTATTTTAATTTTTCTCTCAGACTATCAGTAACCTCTACCATTGTATATTACATACTCCTGAGCAGGCACTCAGCCTCACAGCTCCTCTAGGCAACTAATCTAATATCTCAAATCAGGTTACTGTTATCTCAGGTTATCACAAGCCATAACTTGGCACTGGCCACAAGAAATCCAATCAAAGATATCAAGCTAAAAGCTCAGCATCGTATAGTCCAACAATATCCACATTATCAAGCACAACAATCACGAGACACACAGAGATCAAGCATCTCAACAGGAATCAATATATCATAGCAAAGGCAAACAATGATGATACATATATATTATCAAACAATTCAAACCAGCTCGAGTATCACGGGCAGCATACCGAAGTTTATAAGTTTATATCCTCACCTGATACTCCTTGGAAGTCGATATTTGGTTAAGCCACAATATCCCTATATTTATAACAACGATAATTACTTACAATGCACAAACAAAGATGATGATGCATGATGCCGGTTTGAGTGTTTATTAGACGACTTGTTTCATACCACATCCATTTTTATTATTCCCATAATTTTATTTAACATAAAGTCAGCCTTTCCAATTAGTCAGAAATTAACTCGTTATATATTCCAACCCATATATTATTCATACTTAATTTTAGGTTAAAACCGCAACCGAGCGTCCAAGCCGATATCCCAGCCCTTTAGTCGCCCGTGAAATATATAAAACTAGGCCTTTTATAAATATTAGCCCAAGTAGAACATAAATTAAGTAAAACCTGAAAATAAACACAATGGGCCTTCGTAATAGCCCACTCGGAAAATTAATTAAAAGCATAAAATAAATAAAGAAAAGTAAAATCTAAAATAAAACCATAATTTAATATTTAGTTAATTAAATTAAACATTCGTTTAGTTAACGTCGTTTAAAAGTTCGGGTCCGTTAATGGGTCATGATTAGTCCAAGGGTCCGATAATTACCCAAAAGTACATGTCCGGGTTCATTGGAAAATACCCGAGACATCGCCGGACAATTCTCGAGACACCGGAATCTCGCCGGATTCCGGCAAGTACTGTTCACAGCAGCCCAAAGCAGTCCTCGGTTACTGTTCATCAGTGAACAAAACACCAATCCCACGCCACCAAAGCAACAACCCGACCACCAACATGGTCACCATACCCGCAGCAACATTCCGGTGACCGGAATACCACCAGACCACAGCATCCACCATCCAAAACACACCAACCCACGCCCACAACAACAACAACAACGGCATCAACATCCACCACCTCTGTCCGAGTCATCCATCAACATTCAACCATAAGAATTGGTAGCATAACAACCAATTAGAACAAACCGGAGCATTAAAAGGAAGAGAGGAGGAGGAATCGAGAGACAGGGAGGAGAAGGAGGAATCGGCGTCACGACTTACCCACACGGCGGCGACACGAGTTACAGAGGAGGGAAGAGATCGGCAGCGCGATTAAGAGGAGCACAATGGCGACTTTTTCGGAGGTGTAGGAGGATCGGTCCCTTTGCTTGGTTGTGGTCCTAGCTCTGCTCCTTAACGGCGGCAGCGAGGACGGCTCCCGGTGACGATCACGAGCAAAAGCAGAGGGAATAAGACGATGGTGCTATCCTGGCCTCGCTGGTGGTCGCGAGCAGAGGTAGGGAAGAGAGAAGCGAGTCGGCGATGGTGGTTGCACGGCGGCTCCTGCTTTGCACAGGGAAAAGGTCCGGGTAGCGGCGGCGATTAGGTGGCAGGGAAGAAATAAGCGACGCAGCAGGAGGGAAGGAAGAGGGCGGCGGCTGTTGGAGAAGATGCGGCAGAGGGATTGCAGGAAAGAGGGAGAGGAAGAGGAGCGGTGGCCTTGTTGCCGCAGCGACGGCTGGACGCAGAGGCGAGAGGGGAAGAGAAAAATGGAGAAGAGGCAAAAAGTGGTGGAGTCCGGGCAGTGAGGAGACGATTTAAAGAGGAGGAGGAGAGGAAGAAGACAAAGGGAAGAAGAAAAATATCTGGGGAAGATTGGTCGGGAGGAAGAAGGTTTCGGGGAAGAAAAGAAAAGTGAAGGGGAAGGAAGAAGAAAAGTGAGGAAGAAGGGGAAGAAAAAGAAAAATCGGGGAGAAGAAAATAAATGGGAAAAAGAAGAAGAAGAAAAAGAAAATGGGAAAAGAAGAAAAGAAAATGGGGAAAAGAAGAAAAAGAGGAAAAAGACAAGGAGGAGGTGGCCCGGGAGAGAGAAAAATTACGGCTCAGTGTCGGCAAAATTATTGAGTCGAGAATGGACAAAAATACCCTTTGTCCGACTTGCAATCTTTTGCCGACATATGGGCTTTTTTGTCTTTCTGAAATTCATCCCGGTTCTGAAAATACAACTTAGGCTCGAAAAATCCAATTAATTCTTTTGAGCATTGTGGAAGTCCCAGAATTGCAAACCGAGGCTCGGTAAGCCGTATAAAATTCCCGGTGAGATAACCCTCGGAATTAAATTCCGAGGCTTGGTCGTCGATGGAGAATACCCCGAATAGTCTCGTATTACCGAAGATCAGATTCGAGGTTCGATTACTCTCGGCAAAATTCTAGGTTAACCTTGTTTAACAACGGTGAAACTTTATTATCCATTGTAGAAGTTAAGCGACTAGGTAAAATTTACAAAAATTTTACCCGGGTCGTTACAGTCTACCCTCCTTAAAAGAATTTCGTCCTCGAAATTCCGTCGTCACATCCTTGGGTCCTACAGCAGCAATCTTCTTGTACACCTTACAACAAGTTCTCTTTTTCCAACTTGATATCTCGTTAGTACCCTTTACGCGTCAAATCATTCTTTTATAAATACCGACCTTTACCACTTGGCAAACATACCTTCATCATGGATTCACCAATAAGAACTAGAACTACCTCTGATTCAGAGGAGTTAAGTTATACTGGTGGTGCTACTCTCTTTGGAGATTCCGATGAGGAAGAGCCAAAGAATCATCATAAGAGGATGAGCATCCTTGGTCTCAAAGAAGGTATGGTCATCTCCCGAAAACGGCGGAAAAAGCCTATTGCCAAGGAAGAGCCTTCTGGTCGCAAAGATGTTGATGATAAGAAGGGCAAGGCAGTCGCTCAGGGCAGTAGACCACTGAAGACGCTAGAGCATTAGAATGCTTCTCTGAAGATGGCCAATTCCGCGTTGATACAAATCAAGTTGGCGTGTGAGGAGCTTACCACTCAGATAAAAAACATGCGCAGGCATGCTAGGGAATTAGAAAAGCGAGTAGTTCCGTAGTGTGCTCTCTTTCTATTGTAAGATGTTATCGGAATAAATAAGTTATGTTTTTCTTTGCTGGATTTTTCTATAAGCAAAACCGAAATTTTTATTGATGATTTTAAAACTCCAATGGAAAAAGAGAAATTCAAAATAAAATAAGACTCAACAAAAAGAAAATAAAACTGGTCACAAAGAAGTTAAAATAAAACTTGTTCTTCGTAACCAGCGCTCTAGTCTGGCCACGTAGTTCCTCGACTTCGATCATCGCGGCTTGCAGCTGTTGTCGGAGATATAAATTCTCCTCGTGTAGACGGCGTTCACTGTCCCGCAACGCAATGATGACGTCACGGGCACGTCCCATGATCCATTCGTCAATCCACCGGAAGAATTGGCATCCACCTTGTTCATAATTTCTGCATGAGCGAAATCGTCTTCCGGGGTTCATGTGACTCCAAGATGTCCAAACAGGAGCAACCTCATTGCATAGGCACAACACTTGAGTTATCGTCCCACCAATTTGGCCACGTTGGCCTTTGATGGAAGTGATAGAAGGTGTGGAAGATGTAGAGGAAGGCCTAGGAAGAGAAACCAAAATTGTCAAAGCGAAATAAAATTTGTAAGATGGAGGTGAACTGGAAAACACTTGTATTTGTAGCCAAAGAGCATAAAGAGTGATGGAGCAATGATCGAGGCTTTGGAAAATTTTTCAAAAAGTAAGACCTAGAAGATTGAAAACGGTTTGGAATTTTGTGAAAAGAAATCCACCTTTCCTATCACCGAAAATCTTTTAGACTTTTCAGGAGGTAGATGGGGTCTACGTTTGAAAAACGGCAGCATACTTTCCATGATTAGAGTATAAAAGAGTATTGAATTTTGTGATGGAAAAATAGAAAGAAAATCAGATAACTTTTGAAAACATGTTCAAAACGATCCAAAACACGTCGAGGCAGAATGCCTTCTCCAACTACTGTCTTTTTCGTTGAGGGTGCCTCCCTCGGAAGGAGGAATCGGTTAACTTACAGCTTGGTGAACGAGCGACTGGAGGAATTACCGAATGAGCTCAGCAGAATTCCTTGTTTGGTTTTCGTGGACGAACTCTATTCGTCTAGGTTCTTTGTCACTCCTATGGAAGAGACATTCTTCCTCGAGGATCAAAGCAACCTAAGGACTTCTTTCCACGGCTCGGCTAATTCTGTCATGTTTTTTCATTTCTGATAAACTTCAGGAATTTCGGCTGGAGCCTACTTGTCATTTCCTGGGCCAAGGTAGTTACTACCAGATTTCTATGATTGTTCGGAGTGTTCCCCGAGTTACTAGGTTACCAACTTCTTGGCCAAGGGTTCATCTACTAGTTTGGAACTGCTGAGGAATCGCTAGGCGTTCCAATGAATTCGTGCATACCTTGAGGGATTTGAAGAACCAGTACAAGCCCAATATGGTACTGTTAACAGAGACCTTGTGGCAACTTGAAGATGAGCATGGTGTCCTTCCACTTCGTTTCCCTTCTACAAGTCGGTTTGAGCTTCCCGCCGTACACAACATGGGCGGTATGTGGTTCACATGGAGCGAGAGTATTAGGGTCAACATTACTAATGACTCGAATAGTTTTAGAGTCAACGTTTTACCCGCCAGATAATATTAATAATATTAATAAAATCCATAAGTTTAAGTTTATGTGTGAAATTAATTACCTTTATGTGAATGTTCTGCGGCAAGCTGGCGTCCCTCGACTAGATCCATAATGTACTAATGATATGAATATGCAGGTAAAACGTTAATTATGTGGAGCGAGCTATGCACAGCAAACAAGCACAACAAACACCCAATGACCTACCGCCCGCTCCGCTACCAAAATGAAACACCCCAACCCAAATTTACCCAACATACACTAATTACCGATTAACAGTGCCACCACGTGGCCATCATACAAAGAAAGTTAAGATTCACAACAATACAACATCAAACAGTCACGCAAATACATTTCCGTTACCCGACACAGGAATAACATCATCAGCACAGCGGAAGCATTTTCTAGATGTGAAGTGACAGTTCATGCAAAACTCAATGCAAATTATTAGATCCGAGTCCTGACCGAGGAATCGCCGCAGCCGCCGGGATGCAATTCTGATTAATGATCAACTAACCTGTAAGGACTGTGTGAGGGGTGAGACCAACCACTGTCTCACCGATAAACAAATAAACCAAAGTATACAAGCAACCGCAATAACATTGAACCAGCAACAGAAACAATATAGTACAACAAGCATAGTTTAGCATCAAAATCAAACAAATAACCAATCAAGCTCACTGTCTAACTACACACTTATAAACACATGTACAACTTATGTCGGACTTTCCATTTTTATTATTAGGGCCCCGTCACGTGATAAGTATCGGTCGTACTTGGTAGCCAGGTTAGCTAACCCCAGGGGACTCCCCGTAAAACAAAAATCAACAAACCAGAACAGCCAGGGAGCGGACACAAAGCACATCTCCCCCATAAATGGCCAACAAATCACATATCACAAGCGGCTACCACCCAGTCGTACCTCTACCTTTCACGTGACATCTAGGTGTCTAAGTGATATTACCATATTTTATTTTAAATTTTCTCTTGGACTATCAGTAACCTTTACCATTTTATATTACATACTCCCAAGCAGGCACTCAGCCTCACAGCTCCTCTGGGCAACCAATCCAATATCTCAAATTAGGTTACTGTTATTAACAACATCTCAGGTTATCACAAGCCATAACTTGGCACTGGCCACAAGAAATCCAATCAAAGATATCAAGCTAAAAGCTCAGCATCGTATAGTCCAACAATATCCACATTATCAAGCACAACAATCACGAGACACACAGAGATCAAGCATCTCAACAGGAATCAATATATCATAGCAAAGGCAAACAATGATGATACATACATATTATCAAACAATTCAAACCAGCTCGAGTATCACGGGCAGCATACCGAAGTTTATAAGTTTATATCCTCACCTGATACTCCTTGGAAGCTGATATTTGGTTAAGCCACAATATCCCTATATTTATAACAACGATAATTACTTACAATGCACAAACAAAGATGATGATGCATGATGCCGGTTTGAGTGTTTATTAGACGACTTGTTTCATACCACATCCATTTTTATTATTCCCATAATTTTATTTAACATAAATTCAGCCTTTCCAATTAGTCAGAAATTAACTCGTTATATATTCCAACCCATATATTAATCATACTTAATTTTAAGTTAAAACCGCAACCGAGCATCCAAGCCGATATCCCGGCCCTTTAGTCGCCCGTGAAATATATAAAACTGGGCCTTTTACTAATATTAGCCCAAGTAGAACATAAATTAAATAAAACCGGAAAATAAACACAATGGGCCTTCGTAATAGCCCACTCGGAAAATTAATTAAAAGCATAAAATAAATAAATCAAAGTAAAATCTAAAATAATACCATAATTTAATATTTAGTTAATTAAATTAAACGTTCGTTTTAGTTAACGTCGTTTAAAAGTCCAGGTCCGTTAATGGGTCATGATTAGTCCAAGGGTCCGATAATTACCCAAAAGTACATGTCCAGGTTCATTGGAAAATACCCGAGACATCGCCGAAAAATTCCCGAGACACCGGATTCTCGCCGGATTCCGGCAAGTACTGTTCATAGCAGCCCAAAGCAGTCCTCGGTTACTGTTCATCAGTGAACAGAACACCAATCCCACGCCACCAAAGCAACAACCCGACCACCAACATGGTCACCACACCCGCAACAACATTTCGGTGACCGGAATACCACCAGACCACAGCAGGAAGCCGCGTCTAGTCTTCGTCGACGAACTCTACTCGTCAAGGTTCTTCATCACGCCCATGGAAGAGGTGTTCTTCCTGGAGGACCGCGGCACTCTGAGGAGCTCCTACTACGGCTCGGCAAACTCCATCATGTTCTTCATCTCCGAAAGGCTTTAGGAGTTCAACCTGGAGTCCACTTGCCATACCCTGGATCAAGGTACCTACTACCAGCTCTCGATGACGGCCCAGAGCATGCCCAGAGTAACTCGTCTGCCCGTAACTTGGCCAAAGGCCCAACTGCTGGTGTGGAACTGCAGAGGGGTCGCAAGGCGTTCCCAGGAGTTCTCGCGTACTCTGAGGGACTTGAAGAACCAATACAAACCAAACATGGTTCTTCTGACGGAGACCCAGTGGCAACCTCAGGACAATCACGGTCTCATCCCACTGTGGTTCCCTCAAGCAAACCGGTTCGAGCTTCCTGGTTAGGACGGCAGAGGCGGCATGTGGTTCTCGTGGAGCGACAACATCCAAGTCAACATCAACAACGACCCCACTAGCTTCAGGGTCAACGTCGTTCCAAGGCGATAAATGTATTTTCTATTTTTATAAAATATCAAATATCAATGTAATATTTCTCTTTGTAATGAAATTATGAGTATTATTAATAATATTTATATTTCCGCTTATATATGGCATCATTACCTCATATGTGTATGTTCTGCGACAGCTGGCGTCCCTTGACTGGATCCATAATGCACTAACTAAATGATATAAAATAATAAACAACTGGAGCAAACTATGCAAACAAGACAACAAACACACAAAGACTGCCCAATAAGACCTAACGCCCCGACCCGTATTTACCCTACATAGTAAACACGTGCAGGAACTGTAACGACCCAACCAATCAAACCCTGCATACAGTGTACAAAACATAAACTCTGGCTCAACAGCCCAAAATATAAACAACAATATGGCCCTACGGCCCATCATCAAAACATATCACCCGAACCAGGGATCATATATAACATCATAATCGGCCCAATGGCCCAACAAAACAATAAATTGCACAGCGGAAGACTTATAAAACTCACAAAGACACTGTATGCGATACTAATGCAAACTATGGATCCGAGTCCTGTCCAAGGGATAACGCTGCAGCCTGTCTGGAATGCACCAATCCTGTACCAAAAATAACTCATCCTACGGGATGAAAGCCCGCAGGTGAGAGGTGAGTCCGAAGTGCTCACCGACGAAGGAAAGACAATCAATATGCACATATAAATACTAAAGGTCTAAAAACAGGCAAAAACCGCCAAATACATACCAAACCGAAAGACTGGACCCAAAACCCGGTCCAAGACCAAAAAGATTTAAATAAAATCCAATTATCCAATTTTATCTTTCTGGGCCCCGTCACGGATAAGCTAGGGTCGTACCAGGTTATCAATCTGTTCTTGGTGCCAGATCAAAAAGAACCCGGGATCAACATCCCAATATCAAACTCAGGGATCAACATCCCAATCAAACCGGCATCAACATGCCCATCACAAGTAACCCAGATCATGGCCACCACAAAACAGTCTCAAGCCATCCGGTCGTACCTCTACTTACCACGCGACAATTATATTATCGTCGTCAAAATCAAATCACAGGGAACGACATCCCTAACCAAAATACCGGGATAGACATCCCATCCAAAATACCAAGGATCGACATCCTTGTCACAATTTATTATTTAATCCTTTATACTTAATCCAAAAGACACAGAAAATCAACACGAGGATAAACATCCAAAAACCAATCACAATACTGGGATAAACATCCCGACAACAATCACAATACTCAACAATGCAATGATCATCAAACACAATATACCGAGTAATACAGGCACATATTGAAGGAAATCCATCCTCACCTTGGCCGATTACTCAACTCCGGAAATAATGACCGGTCCCATGCCGGCTCCTCGGGAAACTGCCCGATATCCGAACCTATACAATAAAACAACATATACACATAAATGCACATAATCGGTATGCTATGATGCCAAAACTGCGAAATAAACCCATCTCGGTTCTTATCCTTTATTATAATCTTTTTACCGAAAATATTTTACTTTACGTATTTCCGAATATAATTTCGGTTCTATACTTTAATTAAAATTCTTTTCAAAATATTTTCATAATATAATTATAATTTTTCCAAAATACAATCATCATAATTTTTCTGAAAATTATAACATATGTATATATCATACTATTTCCATAAAAATTATTATACTTTCCAAAATATAATTTCCAAGTATTACTATCTTTAGAAAACTCCATTCCAGAAGTATAACCATATAAACTTATTTTCTGATAATAAATACGAATTTATAAATACACATTTATATTTCCAAATTATTCTCATATGCATAAATATTATTTATTTTCCATATCTAATATTTTCCCAAAATATTTCCAATTAAATCATGTATATAATTTTTTTCCAAAAATTATTTAGTGTCAGGAAATAATTATTAAAACCAGTTTATATTTTATTTTTTTATTTTATTTTTTATTTTTTTACTATTCAACATGTGAACCATCAATAATGCAATTCGTCTGCATTACGGAGCGAGTCCGGTCCGGATCAGAAAATAACTGATACCCTCTTAGTTATTTTCTGGTGTGATTTTCTGAGAAATTCCGAAACCCGAAAAATACCAACTTAGGTCCGAAAAATCTACGGAAAAATCACGAGCGCGGGAAAACTCTCGGTTTCGAAAAACGACTCCCGATTTACCTTGAATTAACTACCCAAGATTAATTCAACAGTAAATCACGGTAAAAAGACTTTTACAGTCCCGGTAAAAATCAAAATTTTACCCGGGCTGTTAAAGTCTTTTTACCGTGATTTATTGTTGAATTAATCTTGGGTAATTAATTCAAGGTAAATCAGGAATCTGTTACATCGTCTTTCCAAAATTCGTTCCGGTTCCGAAAATACAACTTAGGCTCGAAAAATCCAATTAATTCTTTTGAGCGTTGTGAAAGTCCCAGAATTGCAAACTGAGGCTCGGTAAGCCGTATAAAATTCCGGGAGATAACCCTTGGAATTAAATTCCGAGGCTTGGTCGTCGATGGAGAATACCCCGAATAGTCTCGTATTATCGAAGATCAGATTCGAGGTTCGATTACTCTCAGTAAAATTCTCGGTTAACCTTGTTTAACAACGGTGAAACTTTATTATCCATTGTAGAAGTTAAACGACTCGGTAAAATTTACAAAATTTTACCCGGGTCGTTACATCAACTCTAATCACTACCAAATTTTGATTATAATAGTTCGGGAGAAATGGATTTGTGTAGATATTGAAGCCAAATGGCTTTGAATTAATATCAACATGTTTTGAAATATTAAAAAAAATAATTTCAATTTAGCTTCAGTTTTATTTTAGTTAAGAAAAGCATGCATGCCATATGGCACAATACTAACTTGGCTCTAGAATAAAGTATTATTTTAATTCAAAATTTCTAAAACATATATATTAAGGTATACTTGTAACGAGATAGGTAAAATTTTCATAATTTTACCGTGTTGTTCTTGTAACAGCCCGGGTAATTTTTACGTTTTTACCGGTACCGTAAAATTTAATTTTACAGTCTTTTACCATTAAAATTAATCTTGAATAATTAATTAATGGTAATTTACGCTTCGGAATCCGAAACCGAGCCCTGTCCCACGCTCGGGATTTTTCTGCGGATTTTTCGGACCAAGTTAGGATTTTTCGGGTCCAGGAATCTTCAGGAAAATCGAGATTAACCTCGTATTATCGGGCTAGAAATTAATCAAGGGGGTATTATTGATATTTTCTGGTCCGGACGGGACACAACTGCAAAATGCAGTCGCCTTCTCCTGTGTGCTCGTGAGATTCTGTCTTCACTGTGACGCCCGTGAAACCTGCCTATTTCCTTTCCTCTCCTCTCTTCTGCAACCATAATCTGCACCATCACCACTCTGCAAATCACTGCCCAACCATACTTCCCTTCTTCTTAAAATCAAACCAAGAAAAGGAAAAAAAAGAGAGACAACAAACACCTATACCCCTGCAAAACTACGTTGTTTTGCAACAACCCACGCCAACCCGTCACCTTCCTCTTCAACCTTCCCCTCGCTACTGTTCACGTGAAAGAGTGCCAAGCCACCTTTCGCTTCACCACCTACCCCGACGCCTCCTCCTCTTGGTCGCCGACTTGAGGGAACCATCGCCGCCTGCCCTCGCCGCACGACGCGCCGGACACAGCCGAGGACCCGACGGCCTTTCCGTTTGGATCCGACGATGTCCTCCCTTGCTGCAACGACCACCACGGCTGCAGCACGACGTCACCGTGCCACGCCTCTCCGTCGCGTCACCACCTCCTCTCCTGCGTTGTCTGCCTGCACCGTCTGCCCCCGCGCCGCCGTGGACTGTAACCCCGAGGTGAGCAACCCATCATGGTGTCGACCCGGGTGGTCACGAAAAGGGTCGGGCTGACCCGTTTCAGGGACGCGGGTCGCGTCTAGCCAGGCCATTGACCGGGCCTTGGTTGGGCTGTTGACCTGGGCCAGGTTACTGGGCCTGCGCCTGGGCTCCTGTGCGGGCCTAGGTGTGGCCCTGTGTAGTGGATGGGCTTGGACTTGGCCCAGTCCGAAAATAAAAAAAAAATAGATAATTGGAATAGATTTAAAAATTCTGGAAAAAGGAAATAATTGGAGAAAAATAATAAAAAGGGATATAATTTAGGTAAGTAATATTTTGGAAATAAAATAGATATAATTTGGGAATAATTAGTATTCTAGGAAAATATAAATGTGATAAACAATGGTAGAATAATCAAATTGAGGAGATAATCATGGAAATAATAATAATAATAATAGTAATAGTAATTAATAATTTTGGAAAATATATGGTATACCATATGAGAAACATTTATTTTGGGAATATGTAGACGGTGAATAATAATTATGTTTAACAAATATTTTGGAAAGTACATACTTGTAGAAATAAATTAGAAAGGGTATTATCAAAGTAGATACGTACCGGGATAATAACCGGATATAGTTATGGTAAAATATTCCCGACCTATGTAATTAAATGGTGAATTATGACGATAATAGAAATAACCCAGGGAAGTAAACGAGACGAGTCAGTATTTAATTTTTGTAAATACAGTAGTAGCATGACATTGCATACCACTTATATGTGCATATTATTTTCTTGATATAGGAGTTGATAACGAGCAGATACCTGAGGAGCCGGACTTGGAGTCTGTTGGACAGTTCCAGACTTGATAATCGGCTAAGGTGAGGATGGATAACCTTAGATATGTGCCTGTAGTACTGTGTTTGCTTTGTTGTTTGATTGAACTGCTGAATTGATTATTGTTTGTTATTTGGTTGCTGTGCAATTTGATGATGCTGTTGTCGGATTATGATTAAACTCGTGAAAGCTATGTCGAATTGTGTTGAACTGTTAACTGTGGTTAATTGATGCAATGAGTCAGATGTCGAGTTGTTCTGTGAAATAATCTGGAATAATGGAAAAGTTGGATAATTGAGATAGAGTAAAGGAATTGGAATCGATTTTGAGATGATGATATAATTATCACTTAGAAAGTAGAGGTACGACTAGATGGTTGGAGACTAGTTCTGTGGTGTCATGGCCAGTGGGTTGGTTGATTGGGGTGTTGACCCCGGATTTGTGTTATTGGGATGTTGATCCCGGATTTGTGATATTGGGATGTTGATCCCGGATTTGTGAAATTGGGATGTTGATCCCGGATTTGTGATATGGGGATGTTGATCCCGGATTGTGGTTGGGCCTGGCATCCAGAATTAGTTAATAACCAGGTACGACCCTAGCTTGTCCAGTGACGGGCCCGGAAGATAAAATTGGTATTAAGATAAGATTTAAGCATTCTTTTGGTCTTGGTTAGTTGTTTATAGTAGTTTTCTTGTGTTGTGTATGCCTGTGCTTTCTACTGAGATTGTTGTGTTACTTCGAAAGTATTACAGTTGAATATATCTCTGTTTATCCTTCGTCGGTGAGCACTTCGGACTCACCCCTCGCCTGCGGGGTTTCATCCCGTAGGTTTGGTTGCTTCGTAGTTCAGGTACGATGTACGACGGCTGCTGCTTTCTTCTCCACCTGACTCCGGATCCATACACCGCTGCATCCGCATTCTAGTCTTTCCCTGCTTGTCTTACTATTGTGTTATTGCTGTTGCTGCTGTATTATAACTGTTGTTGATTGGATTGGAGTGTAATGGTTTGAATAATGGTCCCCGAGATCGGGTGACGAATATTGTATTTGAGGATTGCGTGTATTGTATTTTATGTTGCATGTACTGTCTGCTACTGTAGTAAGAACAGTTCCGGCACGTATTTACCCTGTACGGTAAATACGGGTCAGGGTGCTTCAGTTCTAACCTTTACAGTGGTAATCAAACTTTTACTGTCGTCAATCAGAATTTCTACCACTCGGAATTAAATTCGAGAATTTTCTACGATTAATCAATGAAAGGAATTAAATTTCGAGAGCCAGCCCGAGTTCCTGATAAATTCTCTGTGGCTTATCGAGCCTTGCTTTCCGATACCGAGACTTGTTCAACGTCCCTAGTATCTATTTTATATAAATCTTTCCATATTGTTTCCCTTTACGAAAGTTTTGATTGTTATTGTTATTACTATTATTATTATTATTAAATATTACTATTGCTATTATTACCGTTATTATTAATAGTATCATTATTAGTGTTATTATTTTGCGAAGATATTATTTACCTATATTACAATAATTTACTAATTAAAATTAAAAATTAAATCTATCCTTCTCCCATCAAATGTGTTTTTGAAGTTAAATTTGAAATTTGTTGATATTTTTTATTTTATAAAGAGTTTTCTAAAATTATATTTTGTTTAGAAGTAAAAAAATTATTTTTGTGTATAAACACAAAATCCATAGTCGTTTTATCCAATACGACGTAGTTTTGGCCAAGCCCACACATAAAACACAAGTAATGTTGCGTTTTGACCAAGGAAGGATATGAGTTGATTTAACTTTTAGACGTCTAAAACAACGTCGTTTTGTGAGTTGGCAAGGGCAAAATTGCCCCGATTTGTCCCCCATCTTTTCCTCTTTTTTTCCCTTCTTCCTCTTTTTCTCTCCACCGGTCCTTTCTCCTCCCTTTTATTTTCTTTCTTTACTTTCTCCTTGTCTTCTTCTTTTTCCCCCTTCGTTTTCTTCCCTGCTCTCTCTCTCTCTCTCTCAAAATCATCTCCCTCAAAATTTCCTCCTCTCCCTATGTCCCTGTTCCATACTTCTCATCTGTCCTCTCCCCTCCACCATCGATGAATCCCTCTGTCAATCTCTCCCCCCTTTAATCTCGTGTGCTCCAGATTTGAGGAGCGAAGGGTGGGCCGATGGTGTGACAAACTCCGGCGAAGGGAGTAAGCACCAGTCCCGATCGAACCAAGCCTTGACCAGATGGCATCGGAGATACCAATGCCACCATACCGATTGCGAGATTTGTGTTGATTAATGGTGTTTGGCTGAACGATGGGTTGACGGTGGATCTTTGTGTGGGCAGTAGTTAAAGGCGTGATGTTGGCAGTGGCTACGGGTCATGGTTATGGTTTTTCCTAGTGAGCTTGTTTGGTTGGTGTTTCAGCAGTGAGCAGTTGATGTGATGATGATGGTGGGTTGTTGTTGCAATGCAGAATATGGCCGAAGTTGGTTTTTCCCAGTGAGCTTGTTGGATTTGCAGACTATTGATATTGATTGATATTAATGGGAGGGGAGAAGTATTTTCCATTGTAGTGCACATTTCTTTCTTTTAAATTTTTTTTAATTAGTATGAAAAGTTGATTTATGAGGTATATAGAAACTCACACAAGTATGCAGAAAGAGGTACCTACAACGTAGCCTCTACTGGTGTATTAATACTGATAGTAGTTGAGTTACAATTAGAGTACAACTCTTGTGTGATAAGTTATAGCCTGTACACGATAGCCTACACTAGGTTTATGATTATCAGATACAGCTATTATCCTAACAACCTGCTAAGGACTATATCTCTAACATCCCCCCTCAAACTCAACCCGGTTTTGAACCAAGGTTGAGTTTGGCTTGTATTTCCAGAAAATGCGTTGTTGGCAAGGGCTTGGTTAAAACATCAGCTAGCTGGTCTGAACTATGAATAAACTGCACCTGTAGTTGTTGTTTAGCAACATGTTCCCTCACAAAATGATAGTCAATCTCGACATGCTTTGTTCGCGCATTTAAGATCGGATTCCGACTGAGGAACGTTGCACCCAAATTGTCACACCATAACACAGGTGGGCCGGTTGGAGCTCCAAGTTCAGTAAGCAATTGTTTAACCCACATGATTTCTGCAACGCCATCCGCCATGGCTTTATACTCTGCTTCAGTGGATGACCGAGCCACGGTCCTTTGCTTTCTGGATGCCCACGTTATGAGGTTACCGCCATAAAGAATAAAGAATCCAGCTGTTGAGTGCCTGTCATCTAAGCTACCTGCCCAATCAGCATCGGTGAACACTTGAAGATCATTACTAGTGGCTTTTCGAAGGCTAAGACCAAGAGTGATAGTATGTTTCAAGTAGTGTAAGATACACTTCACTACTGTCAAATGTTCAGTAGTAGGTTGTTGGAGAAAGCGACTGACTTTGCTAACATAGAATGCTATATCTGGCCGAGTAATAGCTAGATAATGTAGTGACCCAACCAGGTGGCGAAAATGTGTTGGATCATCCAGGATTTCACCATGACCTGCTCGCGAAACCTGGGTTGTAGAGGCTGGTGTAAGAACTGGCTTGCAAGTCTCCATGCCGGCTCGCTTCAACAAGTCTTTAATGTATTTTTCCTGTGTAAGAATCAGTCCATCCTTCGTGTGATAGACTTCTAGACCAAGGAAATAAGATGGAGCTCCAAGGTCCCTCAATGTGAAAATGTCGCCCAGCCGATGCAGAAGACCAGTAAGAAAGGAAAAATTGTTGGCAGTAACGATAATATCATCAATATACACCAAGAGATAAGCTGTAATATGCCGTTGATGATAGATAAGAAGTGAAGGGTCAGAACGTGAGACCTGAAACCCTTTTCGAATAAGGAAGTCACTGAGACGAGAATACCAGGCGCGTGGAGCCTGTTTGAGACCGTGTAATGATTTGCGAAGATGACAAACATGATCCAGTTTGGTGGAATCAACAAAGCCCGGAGGTTGCACCATGTAGACTTTCACTTGTAGAAAACCATTGAGGAAAGCATTCCTCACATCCAATTGCTTAATCGGCCACTACCTTGTCAAATCCAAAGAGAGAACGAGATGTATAGTGGCCGGTTTGACCACGGGACTGAATGTTTCACCATAATCTATACCAGCCTACTGATGATACCCCTTGGCAACCAACCTTGCTTTGTAGCGATCCACAGTACCATCTGGCTTCCTCTTGATGGGATAGACCCAACGACAGCCAACCAAGTTCATGCCCTTAACATAGGGAACTAAATCCCAAGTTTTGGTTTTGTGCAAAGCATCTATCTCTTCACTCATTGCTTAGCGCCAAACCTGTAAATTATTAGCAGCAGAGAAGGTAGTGGGTGGTTCATTGTCAATTGCTGGTGTGGTGACTCTTTCTATATTGTAGTTGGAGGGTGAAAATTTGGCTAATGGGCGTCGATTTGGTCGTAAAGTCATTGAATGTTTAGGTGGCGTGGGGGTAGGCAATGAAGGAGGAGTAGAACTAGACGAAGAGGAAGACACTAGTTGGGCAGGATCAGGTAAGGGTAAGGGACCGAATAAGGTAGGCTGAGGGGTAGAGGGAGGTGATGTAATAGTGGGAGAGTGAGGTGGCGTGCTAGGTTCAAGCCTTGTAGGTTCAGTATTTTGGTTTGGAAGTGTTTGTGATGAGGGAGAAGACACAGAAACTGGATTTGAGTTAGAAGGTACAAATGGAATACGAGGAGAGATAGAAGTCTTACCTTGCTGTAAGGTGGGAAAGAACACTGTTAATGGCACAGTAGTCCAAGACGAGGGGGATTCTGTTACTGGAGGTGACAATTGAGGCGTGGATTTGGACATAAAAGGGAAAACATCTTCATGGAATGTAACATGCCTTGCGATATAGAACTTCTTGTGATGAAAATCATAGCATCTATAACCCTGATGCAGCATACTATAACCTAGAAAAACACAGGGAGAGGAGCTAAAATCGATTTTGTGTTTATCATAGGGCCTAAGAAACGGAAAACACAAGCAGCCGAAGACTTTTAAAAAAGAATAGTCAGGAGTAGGAGTTTGTTGCAACAAGACCTGATAGGGAGACTTGTTGTCCAAGACCGGAGTAGGCAAGTGATTTATTAAATACACAGACGTTTCAAAAGCAAAATGCCAAAATTTTCGTAGGACATTGGAAGTGGCCATCAACGTTAGGCCTGTTTCAACTATATGTCTGTGTCTGCGCTCAATAGCACCTTGTTGTTCATGGGTGTGGGGATACATCACCCGATGTTGTATGCCCTGATTAGCAAAAAATTTGTTCAACTTCCTATATTCCCCACCCCAATCGGTTTGAACTGCCTTAATTTTAAGTGAAATTTTTTTTTTCCTCCCGCTTTTGAAACATGATAAAATAAGAGAACACATCTGATTTATTTGCTATAGGAAAGAACCAGAGAAATTTACTGAAATCATCCAAGAACACAATATAATAAAAATGACCATCGACACTTGATGTTGGAGAAGGACCCCAAACATCACTATAGATTAACTCTAAAGGGCATGCTGCCCGCTTATTACTAATTGGCAAGTGTTGCCAAGACTGCTTGCCCATTGGACAGTGTGGGCAAGGCGACACTAAAGAAGAACGAAGAACAGGAAGGGACTGTTGAGAGAAAAGTTGTTGCTGAACCCTAAGATGAGGATGCCCCAAACGTCTGTGCTAGGTTAACAGTGAGACCCGAACAGTAAGGAAGGACTCCAAGGGCCGTTTATTAGGTGGCATTTGATACAAGCCATTAATGCTCGGACCTGTGAGCAGGACTCTCTTGGTAACCTGATCCTTGACACAAAAGTAATGAGGGTGAAACTCAAAAAACACGTTATTATCAAGGGTGAATTTTTGAACAAATAATAGGGACTTAGTAAGAGCTGGTACATGAAGAATATCAAAGAGATGCAATGGTTTAGAGGGACTAGAGAAGGAGTTTGAACCAGTACCCGCAATTGACAATTGAGCACCATTACCTACTTGCAAGGAATCTGGACCTTGGTAATCCTCATAATACTAAAACTGTTGATAATCTGGAGAAGCATGATGACTTGCTCCTGTATCTGGATACCAAGAGGAAGGCACATAGGGTGTTGGAGTCGATGGCACCGCAGTGGTCATGTGAGCTGCAGGGGCTGTCATGTTCTGCCTCTGATAACAATTAGGGGCGATATGCCCAAGCTTGCCACAGAAATGACAACGAGGCCGAGACGCACCAGAATTTCAACTAGGATTAGGCCAGGAGGAACGCCCATGATAGCTCTGACCACGACCCCAGTTTTTGTTACCACGCCCCCGATTTCCACGTCCTCTTCCGCCGTGTCCCTGTGGTAGAGGTGGCGCTCGCTGCACCATGTTAACAGTTGGGGCAGGTGTCGCGAGCAGCGCAGTAAAGGACGAAGGAGGAGCAGGATTGGAAGTTGCGTCAAGATTGAGAGCTTTAACAGGATCCTCATAGATAAATTCGTGATTCATCAAGAAACTTTGCAGCTCAGAAAAGATCACCGGTTCACGGCGAGTTTGTAAAGAGACAGTAAGAGGCTTAAACTCAGGTTTCAAACCACGAAAGACATAAACATTGAAATCCTCAATAGTAATGGCTTACCAGATGTTGCCATCTCATCGGAAAGCCGCTTAGCACGTTGCAGAAAACGGAGTACAGGTTCCTCCGGTTGTTGCTCCAAACGCTGGAGTGCCATATGGATGGCCATGAAGCGAGTGCTATTGGTAGAAGCAAGGGTCTCCTCCAACGCCAGCCAAGCCTCACGAGAGGTTTTCTTGTTCACGACAATAGAGAACACACCAAAGGTCATGGATGACAGAATGGCACTCAGAATCATGTTGTCCTGCTGGATCCACCTTTCGTAGTCAGGATTTGGCTCCTGCACTCCTTCAGTGGTTTCGGAAGGGATCATTTCTGGTGGACAAGGAATAGACCCTTTAATGTAGCCCATCACACCCTGTCCAACCAAAAATGGCTCCGTTTGCGCACGCCAAAAAACATAGTTGGTTTCTGATAGTTTTATAGAGATGTGGTGATGAACCTGAGAGAGTGGATGGGAGGCCGGATCTAGATTCTTAATTCTAGAACCAGAAGCACCAGCAGAGGTTGCTTCCAACTTGCTCGAATCTGAAATTTTGGAACTTTCTGCACTCTTTGGATCGGCTGCCACTAGGGCTAAATGGCTCCGCTACCATATAGAAACTCACACAAGTATGCAGAAAGAGGTACCTACAACGTAGCCTCTGCAGGTGTATTAATACTGATAGTAGTTGAGTTACAATTAGAGTACAACTCTTGTGTGATAAGTTACAGCCTGTACACGATAGCCTACACTAGGTTTATGATTTTCAGATACAGCTATTATCCTAACAACCTGCTAAGGACTACATCTCTAACAAGGTAGAATTAAAAAGTTAAAAAAAAATACAAACAAGCAAACTCAAGCTACATGTCATTCCAAACTTGTTACATAGACTTATTTTCTTAAAAAATTAAGATCTACCTTTTTCTAGAAAAGAATTAAGATTTACCTTAATAATATAGTGTTATATATAAACTATTTAAAAAGTTCATAACATAAGAAAAATTTAAGATAACATATTAATCTTTATAAAGAAAAGGTATCATATTAATTGGTAAATTACTGTGAATAAACTCATCCATATGGATAAGGTTCAGGTGATAAAGAAAGGAGGCGAAGGTTTAACAGTTTAGTAAGAATTTCATATTTTCATATTTTCAAATTTTAGAAATGCAAAAAGAAAAAAATGATACACTATTTTATAATTTAAGCTTTTTTTAATATCAAATTGTAACTTAGTCTTAATTGGCCCACACAACTAGCCCCACACAACCAGCCCACACAACCAGGTGTTACAAATTCATTTGTCCACTTCGTCAAGATAATATTACCCGAGATTTTGTCTAGGGTATCATATTTTTCTAATTCTATAAAGTCAAACATGTCTGCCGGGTTGTCAGACACTACCAATTTCCAGCCATCCACTTACCATCATTATACCATCCAAATAGAAAACCATTACTTTTCCATCATATCTCCCCATCCAACACTAAGGGCCCTTCATAACAGGAAGGAAATTGCGATTGCATCTTTGAATTTTGAATATATAATACCGAGAAACTTAGAAAAATGAATACATGGGACCCGCAAATAGTGCCCGTAGAATGGAAGGTTTCCATCTATTTTCCATCTCCGTTTTCCATTAGGACGGTGAAAGCTTCCATCCCTTTTCCATCCAACGTTTCCATCCACTTTCCATCCAATGTAAAATTTCCATGAAGGTTTTTTCCACTTACCTCCTTAGGCAGAAATTTGTGATTTCCATCCACTTTCCATCCGATATGGAAATTTGGCTGGAAATTGGTGGTGAGAAGCATCAACATGTGCACTATAAACGAAAGTTTTCAGAATGCCTTTGATGGGCAGTCCTAACCCGTATATATGTTAAATGATAAACGTCATACACTAATAACATATACAATGAAGTGTTATAATGTAAGTGTAATATAATCTAAATTAACTACTCTAAGTTATCTTGATCTCCAATCTTATCATTTCCACTCAATTCGACGGTGGCTAAAGTAGCCGAACACAAATTAATGCGCAAAGATTGAAAAGTTGTCACTCCCAAGGATTTCGTAAAAATGTCAACAAGCTGCTGATCAGCATCAATATGTGTCACACTAATTTGTCCCTACTGAATTCTTTGTTGCACAAAATCAACATCAATCGCCAAGAGTTTTGCTCAATGCTATTGCATTGCTAGATTATTTGCTAAGTGTGTGACAGACATATTGTCACAATGAAGCATGATTGGCAATTGAGAAGGAAAACCCAATTCCATCAATAGTGGCCGTAACCAACAATTCTTAGTGACAGGCACAGTGCTATTTGCCACTACATACATCACCCTGAAAATTTCAGGCTGATGTGGCATCCTAATTGACATCTTAATTAACATTTTAATAATAGTTGACTATATATATGTTCTTTCTTAATTCTTTTTCCATATTTTATTTTATCCCTTACTCTTCCCTTGCGTGGCGTCCTTGAAGGTTTTCCAGGAATTATTTAATCCAAACTGGTATTCATCACATGGAAGAGGAACACATTTGGAAAAAAAAAAGCTGAAAATTTATGTATTTCACATCAGCTACTCATAGAACCCGACTGGAAAGAAGTACATGGCCATAATAAGCAATTAAAAGACTCCATGCTTAGTATTATTGGTGGTTGGTGTCTGATATTGTAACAGCCCGAGTAAAAATTTGTATTTTTACCGGGATTGTAAAAGTCTTTATACAGTTATTTAAGGTTGAATTTAATCTTGGGTAATTAATTCAAGGTAAATCGAGCTTTGGATTCCGAAACCGAGCCTTGTCCCACGCTCAGGATTTTTCTTCGGAGGGTATTTTTTGGGTCCAGGAATCTTCAAAAAAGTATGTTTTATCCTCGAGAGAATGGACCAGAAATAAAGGTAAGAGGGTACATCGATATTTTCTGGTCCTGGCGAAACACGATATATCTGCATTATTGAGGTTTGCAGCCGTCTTTTCCCTGTGAATCCCGTGATATCGCTTTTCCTGTAAGCCCGTGATTTCTTGTTTCCTTTTCCTGCCTATCAACCTGTCTCTTTCTTGCTCCTGCAAAACCATAGCCAGCCTTTTCTCTTCATTTCCAGTAAACATAAACCCAGTCTCCAACCTCTGCAGAAACAACGAGTGAAAAGAAAAAGGAGAGAAAACAGAAAAGAGAAGAAAAAAAAAGAAGAAAATAATAATAAAACTCATCCTTTTTCTCCTTCCCCTCGCTAGACCACCACAGCCCAACCACCGAGACCACAGCTGTCGCCACCCTTCCCTTCCTCTCCTCCCTCTCGTCGTGCCACCTGACGAAGCTGTCGCCGCCGCTTTCAGACCACCGCCGCAGCAAGAGGACCGACGACCCCGCTTTCTCCCTCGCTGCCGCCCGACGACGCCGCAGCCACCAGCACACCCGATGTTGCACCACTCTTCTACTGCCTTCCTCGTACCGCCGTCGCTCGTCCCGTGTCGTCGCTGCCTCGCCATTCTTCTCCGCCTGCAAAGACCCAAGGTGAGCCATCCACGGGTTGAAGATAACCCGGACGTGAGCTCGACCCATGTCATACAGCCGGGTCGTGGCTCTGGGTCGGGTTGACCCGGACGCGCGCCTGGGCTGTGTGGTTGATGGGCTGGAGACCAGCGAGCCTGGATCCTGGTCTCATGACATGGGCTGTGGAGCTAGGCTTGATGTTGGTCTGGGTCTATGTCTTGGAACTTAATATATATATATATATATATATATATATATATATATATATAAAAGAGGGGAAATAAGAAATAAAATTTGGAAAAAATATATATATGGGTTAATTAATTTTTGGAAAATGAAGTTTTATTTAATATATAGTAATTATATTTTGGAAAAAGTATAACTAATGGAAATAATTTTTGGAAAGGGTATTATCAAAGTAATAAATACCGGAATAATAACCGGGGTATAAGTAAAGTATAATATTTTCGGCACATGGATATAAATGGTAAACGATGATGATAAAGGATATAATCCAAGACCTTGAACCGAGTCGGGATAGTAATTAATTTACGGCATAGTATTAGAAAATCATTGCATCTCAAATATGTGCATCGTATGTGGGCATTCATTATTTGCTATATAGGAGTTGATACCGAGCAGTTCCCCGAGGAACCGGCCTTGGATCCTGTTGAGGAGTTTCAGAAGTGAGAATTGGCTAAGGTGAGGATGGATAACCTTAGATATGTACCTATATTACTCTGTTAGATGAGCTTTGTTGTTTGATTGAACCATTGAGTTGTGTTATATCTTTTGTGGTTAAATATTGACACGGAATTACTATTGATATGAATATGAGTTTTGGATGTTAACAGAAGAATAGTCCGTTAACTGTTGTTAAGAGGAATAATCTGAGAATTTGTGATGAAGATTAAGTGTCATCTGATAAGTAGTGGTACGACTGGAGGTTAGAGACTATTTTGTGGTGGTCATGATCTGGTTATTTGTGATGGGCATGTTGATGCCGGTGTGATATTGGGGTGTTTACCCCTGGTTTTGGTTTTGGGATGTTGATCCCGGGTTTGGTTTAGGTATGGCACCTGGAATAGGTTGATAACATGGTACGACCCTAGCTTATCTATGACAGGGCCCGGAAGATAAAATTGGTAATTTTATTAATTTCTTTTGGCCTTGGCTCTGTCAAGATATGGTTGATCCTTTGTGTTACCACATGCCTGCTTTTGCATCCTTGAGTATATAGTGCCAGCATATTTCTGTTTATCCATGATTGTGCTTAAAAGTACCGGTGAGCGTTTTGGACTCACCCCTCACCTGCGGGGTTTCATCCCGTAGGGAGAATTTGCTCGTAGTACAGGTAGAATGTACGACTGGCTGCTGCATTCAGTCCACCAGACCCTGGATCCATACTCCCGCTGCATCTGCACAGAGTCTTCCGCTGCTGTTCTAATGCTTTTGTTGCTGTACCATATTTCCGCCGCTGCTCTTTCTTGTTCATATGTCTTTGAGGCTGCTTGTCACTCTGCCTCTATTGCTTGCTCCTTTCTCTGCTGTTTGGATTGGGAGTTGTGTGTTATGATAATGGTCCCCGAGTACGGTGACGATTGATGTATTTGGATTTCAGATATGTATTTTGGGTTTGATGTACCGTTTGCCCTATCAATAAGAATAGTTTCGGCATGTGTTTACTGTGTATGGTAAATACGGGTCGAGGCGTTTCATTTTGGTAGCGAAGCGGGCAGTAGGTGTAACAGCCTAGGTAAAAATTTGCACCTGGACTGTTTAAGTAATTTTACAGTAATTTACCATTGATTTTAATCTTAGGTAATTAATTCGTGGCAAATGAGCATCGGATTCCGAAACCGAGCCTTGTCCCACGTTCGGGATTTTTCTGCGGATTTTACGGACCAAAGTTGGAATTTTTCGGGTCCAGGAATCTTCAAAAAAGTCGGGTTTATCCTCGACCAGAATTAAAGGTAAGGAGGTATAATGGATATTTTCTGGTCCAGACAGCGCATAGTGCATCTGCATAGTAAAGATGCTTTTTCCTGTGAAGTCTGTGATCATTTTTTCCTGTGAGCATGTGAAGCTTTGTCTCCTCCTGTGATGCTCGTGATATACCTTGTTAAAACCTGCCTCTTCCTCTCCCTGCAAAGCACCATCACCTTCTTCTTCTCCCTGCCATTCCTTGCCCAGCTTCTTCAAAAAAAAAACACAAAAAAACAACACACACCCGAGACCACCACCCAATTCTTCCCCTTTCCTTTTCTTTTCTTCTTTTCCTTTTTTCTTCTCCTTCCCCGTGTTCACCGAGCCGCCGCCCGAAGACCACCTCCACCACCCGACACCACACAAGCAGACACCACCACCCGCCGCTTTCCTCTCTTCCTCCCCCTCTGCCCGTCGCTTCGCCCCGCCTGCAAGCCGTCGCCCTTGCCACCTTGTCTCATACCACAGCCGCCGCCTGCGACCATCTCCTCCCTGAGCTCGTCAGCCGGCCTCGCCTGTGTCGCCCTCTCTTCGTCTCCACGCCGCAGCCGCCTGCTCGTCGCGCCGTGCCCGCCTCACCCGCCATCCATGCCGCCCGCGCAGGTAACCTCACGAAGAAGATGATATTGTGCATGCATGGTTGTTTCTTCTTCCTACGTGGGTTGAGTATTATATGCATGGGCTTTCTTTTTTTTGCTGCATGCATGGGTTTTTACGTGGGTCATATTGCATGGGCTGTGATGTTTTGTGCTTGGGCTAGTGATGGGCTAAGAGTTTTGGTTATGGGCCTAGGTTAATGGATTGGTTGGTTTAGTTTTATGGGATGGGTTAATAGTTGGGCTTGGGCTTTGTAGGTTTGAGCTGGATTGATATGAGCTGAAGGGTTTTGGGGTTGGGCTTGGGCCAGGCAGCACTATTCACGGCCCAGTCCATTTAAAAAATTATAATTCTGGAAAAAAGGAAATTAATTTGGTAAATATAAATTTTGGAAAAACATCTTATTCTCTAAGGTTATAATTTATGAAAAGTAAAGATATATTTATGGAAATAATTTTGGAAGGTTTTTAACCAAAGAATTAATACCGGAATAATATCGGGAAAAGTATTTTGACACCTAGAGATAAATGGTGAATGATGATGATAACGGGGTAACCGAGATCGAGCCGGATTAACGTTTTATTTACAGTACTGCATATCATATGCATATCAAGTTTATTTGCTTCTTATGTGTACATGCTCTTATTTGCTATATAGGAATTGATATTGAACAGTTGCTTGAGGAACTTGCTGTGGAACCCGAAGGAGATTTTCATATTTGATAAACGGCTAAGGTGAGGATGGATAGCCTTTGATATGTGCCTGTAATATTTTGTGTGCTTTGTTATTTGATTGAACTGCTGAGATATTCACTGTTGGATATTTGACTGCTGTGATTATTGCTATTGTGATTGTTGGACTGTGATATTGATTTTGTGGATATTGTGTTGAGATTGTTGTTGGACTATTGACCATGGATAATTGATAATGGATATTGGAAATGGAAATTGGATAATTGGAAGTTGTGTTGACGACTTTAATGTCACTTGGAAAGTAGTGGTACGACTCTATAGGTAAAGACTGCTTTGTGGTGGCCATGACCTAGGTTACTTATGGTAAGCATGTCTATGCTTGGGATGTCTATCCCTTTGATTTATTTGGGATGTCTATCCCTAGGTTACTATTTGGGATGTCGATCCCTGGGTTCTCTTGGTTTGGTCTGGCACCTGGAATATGTTAATATCCAGGTCTGATCCCTAGCTTGTCCAGTGACGGGGCCCGGAAGATAAAATTGGTAATAATAAGATGTTCTTTTGGTCTTGGCTCAGTCTTGTTTGAGATGTGCTATTGCTTGCTTGTGTTTTCTTTACTGTATTATGGTTGCCTGCATATCTCTGTTTATCCATGGTCGGTGAGCACTTCGGACTCACCCCTCGCCTGCGGCATTTCATCTCGTAGGTTAAGTTGTTTCGTAGTTCAGGTACGACGTTCGATGGCTGCTGCTTTCTTCTCCACCTGACTCCGGATCCATACCTCCGCTGCATGTGCATATAAGTCTTTCGCTGCTGTATTATATATGTTGTTGTGTTGCTGCTTTCCTGTGATGCTTATATTGCTGTTTATACTATCTGCTGCTGCTGTTGAGCTTTGAGTGTGGATTGAATAATGGTCTCCGAGAGCGGGTGACGGATGATGTCTTAGAACTTCTGCTGTATTTGGAATTACTATGTAGTATTTTGTCTGCGATGTACTGTCTGTTCTATCAATAAGAATAGTTTTGACACGTGTTTACTGTGTTCGGTAAATACGGGTTGGGGCGCTTCATTTTGGTAGCGGAGCGGGCAGTAGGTCCTTGGGTGTTGCTGTGATTATTTGTGCATAGTCTGTCATGAGTTAGTATAATATGCATGCATATACATTCTCATATAGGGTAAGACGAATGGATCCGGTTGGAGGGAATCAGCATGCTGGCGGTCACCTAGATATCGATGTCATAGCTGGTACTTTTACAGTGTTTGGTAGTACTGCATATACTTTGATTGATCCTGGTGCTACGCATTCATTTGTCGCGCAATGTTTTGCAATACAACATAACTGTACGGAAGAAAGTTTAACTTGTCTGATGAGGGTTAGGTTACCTGCGGGCCTAGTGGTCAGGTTAACCCATGTGTACAGAGATGTTTCTCTTTCGTACGATAACGAGGTTTTTCTTGCACGGTTAGTTGTGATGAACATGGGAGGTTTCGATATAATCCTAGGGATGGATTGGTTGTCGAGGTACAGTGCTATGGTAAACTGTCGAACCAAGGAAGTGTTGTTGACTTCCGATGGTGGGCGACAGGTTTTATTGACAGGTATTGGGTGAGCTGCTACTACATGTAGTATCTCTGCTAATCAGGATTACGGAATGAAGCCACACGGTCCAGATGCCTTGTTGACTCATGTCAGGGGCGAAGAAGTTAAGACTCCGGTTTTGGGGGACATCATAGTTGTCAGAGAGTTTCCAGATGTGTTTCCAGAGGATCTACCAGGATTGCCACCTGACAGAGAAGTTGAGTATACAATCGACTTGATGCCGGGAGTGACACCTATTTCGATGGCACCGTACCGGATGGCACCGACAGAACTCCAGGAGTTGAAGAAACAGTTAGATGAGCTGCTTGAGAAGGGATTCATCAGACCCAGTACATCACCTTGGGGATCACCAGTTCTGTTTGTGAAAAAGAAAGATGGCAGTTTGCGTATGTGTGTGGACTACCGACAGTTGAATAAAGTGACAGTGAAGAACAAGTATCCGCTCCCCAGGATTGATGATCTTTTTGACCAGTTACAAGGAGCTACTGTGTTTTCCAAGATTGATCTTCGGTCTGGATATCACCAGGTCAAGATTGCAGAGAAGGACATACCGAAGACAGCCTTCCGCACTCGGTATGGTCACTTTGAGTTCACAGTGGTTCCTTTCAGTTTGACTAATGCACGTGCAGTTTTCATGTGCTTGATGCACTTGGTCCTGAACGAGTTCTTGGACAAGTTCGAGGTAGTTTTCATCGACGACATTTTGATATACTCCAAGAACAGGGAAGAACATGAAGAGCACCTGAGGGTAGTACTACAGAGGTTGCGAGAGAAACAGTTGTATGCCAAGTCCAGTAAGTGCGAGTTCTAGCTTGAAGAAGTAGCATTTCTTGGACATGTTGTACCCGAGGATGGGATTAAAGTTGACCCTGCCAAAGTAAAAGCTGTTCTGGAGTGGGAGTCACCCAAGACGGTACCAGAAGTCAAAAGTTTTCTTGGTCTTGCAGGATATTACCGGAGATTCATCGAAGGTTTTTCTTTGATAGCCAATCCTATGACCAAGCTGTTAAAGAAAGATCAAGCCTTTGTTTGAAGTGAAGCCTGTCAGAAGAGTTTTGATGAACTGAAGAAGAAGTTGACATCTGCGCCAGTTTTGACGGTACCTAAGCCAAGAGTGGAGTATGTGCTGTTTTACGATGCTTCAGGTCTTGGTTGGGGAGCAGTTTTGATGCAAGAAGGCCGAGTGATTGCCTATGCTTCGAGACAGTTGAGACCGCATGAGAAGAATTACCCGACACATGATCTAGAGATGGCTGCAGTGATCCTTGCTTTGAAGATTTGGCGACATTATCTGTTCGGAGAGAGATGCCGGATTTTCACAAATCGTAAGAGTCTCAAGTACATCATGACTCAGAAGAAGCTTAACCTACGACAAAGACGTTGGGTTGAGTTGTTGAACTATTATGATTGTACTATTGAGTACCATCCTGGAAAAGCTAATGTTGTAGTCGATGCTTTGAGCCGGAGACAACTAGAAGATGCTTTCACAACCTACCCGATATCCTCTCTTATCGAGTTAAGGAAGATGGGAGTTGATTTGTCAGTTGATGAGACATGAGCTTTGTTGACTCATATTGAAGTCAAGTCTAACCTGAGAGGCTGGATTGTGGAACTACAAAGGAGATCCCGACTTGATCAAGCTGAAGGAAGCGGTCCGCAGTGGAAAAGAAGACAAGTTTCACATAGCCATGGATAGTGCACTGATGCTGGGGAAATGTCTATGTGTACCTAGTGTTGGTGACCTGCGCAGTCAGATTCTGGAAGAAGGACATATGACACCGTATGCTATGCTTCCCGGAAGTACCAAGATGTATCAGAATTTGAGGAGTCATTTTTGGTGGTCGCGTATGAAGAAAGATGTAGCCGAGTATGTTGCTAAGTGTATCACCTGCCAGCAAGTGAAAGCTGAGCATCAGGCTCCAGCGGGGAAGTTAAGATCTTTGACAGTGCCAGAGAGGAAATGGGAGATGATTACCATGGATTTTGTGGTCGGATTACCGTTGACTCGGAGACAGCATGATGCTATCTGGGTTATCATTGATCGACTTACAAAATCAGTCCATTTTCTTCCCATCCGACAGACAGACACCTTGGATAAGTTGGCGAAGCAGTATATTGCAGAGATTATGAGACTACATGGGATTCCTAAGTTTATAGTCTTAGATAGAGATCCGAGATTCACATCACGATTTTGGAAGAGTCTGCAAACAGCTTTGGGTACGAAGTTGAGTTTCAGTATTGCATTTCACCCTCAGACAGACAGACAGTCAGAAAGGACTATTCAGACACTGGAAGACATGTTAAGGGCTTGTGTTCTTAATTTCAAAGGGAGTTGGGATCAGCATTTGGCTTTGGCGGAGTTTGTCTACAACAACAGTTTTCATTCTAGTATTGGCATGCCACCGTTTGAAGCTCTTTACGGAAGGAAGTGCCGAAGTCCAGTTTGTTGGGATGAAGAAAGTCTTCATTTGATCGTTGGT
Source organism: Turnera subulata (assembly GCA_028386065.3). Taxonomy (NCBI): domain Eukaryota; kingdom Viridiplantae; phylum Streptophyta; class Magnoliopsida; order Malpighiales; family Passifloraceae; genus Turnera; species Turnera subulata. The sequence goes on from JAKUCV010001844.1 coordinate 275,251, forward strand.
CCAGAGTTGGTTAAGCAGACAGTTGATAAGATTCAGACAGTTAAGCAGAGTATGAGAGCAGCTCAGGACCGACAGAAGAGTTATGCCGATAAGCATCGACGTGAGATGGAGTACCAGGTGGGAGAAAGAGTTTTCCTCCGAGTTGCGCCTTGGAAGGGTGTTATCAGATTCGGGAAAAGAGGGAAGTTAAGTCCCATGTACATCAGGCCGTATGAGAACGTGGAAAGGGTTGGACCCTTGGCGTACAGATTATCTCTACCGGAGGACTTGTCACGGATTCATGACGTGTTCCAAGTCCCCATGTTGAGGAGGTACAGATCAGATCTGAGCCATGTGATTACTACAGCAGATGTTGAGGTCGCAGAGGATCTTACGTATACAGAGTTGCCAGAACAGATTCTTGCCCGAGAGGTCAGACAGTTGAGAACCGAGTCATTCCGATGGTGAAGGTTAAATGGAGCAAGCACTCTGCGAAAGAGTCTACGTGGGAAGTCGAGGAGCACATGCGTTCTCAGTATCCGCATTTGTTCACAGCGTCAGAGTGAATTTTGGGGACGAAATTATTTTTAAGGCGGGTAGGCTGTAACAGCCTAGGTAAAAATTTGCATTTTTACCGGGACTGTTTAAGTAATTTTACAGTAATTTACCATTGATTTTAATCTTGGGTAATTAATTCGTGGTAAACGAGCATCGAATTCCGAAATTAAGCCTTGTCCCACGCTCGGGATTTTTCTGCGGATTTTACGGACCAAAGATGGAATTTTTCGGGTCCAGGAATCTTCAGAAAAGTCGGGTTTTTCCTCGAGTTTACGGACCAGAATTAAAGGTAAAGAGGTATAATGGATAGTTTCTAGTCCAGACAGTGCATAGTGCATCTGCATAGTAAAGATGCTTTTTCCTGTGAAATCTATGATCTTCTTTTCCTGTGAGCATGTGAAGCTTTGTCTCCTCCTGTGATGTTCGTGATATACCTTGTTAAAACTTGCCTCTTCCTCTCCCTGCAAAGCACCATCACCATCTTCTTCCCCCTGCCATTTCTTGCCCAGCTTCTTCAAAAAAAAAAAACACAAAAAAAAAACAACACACACTCGAGACCACCCCTCAATTCTTCCCCTTTCCTTTTCTTTTCTTCTTTTCTTTTGTTCTTCTCCTTCCCCGTGTTCACCGAGCCGCCGCCCGAAGACCACCTCCACCACCTGACACCATACAAGCAGACACCGCCACCTGCCGCCTTCCTCTCTTCCTCCCCCTCTGCCCGTCGCTTCGCCCCGTCTGCATGCCGTCGCCCTTGCCGCCTCGTCTCATGCCACAGCCGCCGCCTGCGACCATCTCCTCCCTGAGCTCGTCAGCCTCCCTTGCCTGTGTCGCCCTCGCGTCGTCTCCATGCCGTAGCCGACTGCTCGTCGCGCCGTGCCCGCCTCGCCCGCCATCCATGCCGCCCGCGCAGGTAACCTCACGAAGAAGATGATACTGTGCATGCATGGTTGTTTCTTCCTCTTACGTGGGCTGAGTATTATATGCATGGGCTTTCTTTTTTTTGCTGCATGCATGGGTTTTTACGTGGGTCATATTGCATGGGCTGTGATGTTTTGTGCTTGGGCTAGTAATGGGCTTAGAGTTTTGGTTATGGGCCTGGGTTAATGGATTGGTTGGTTTAGTTTTATGGGATGGGTTAATAGTTGGGCTTGGACTTTGTAGGTTTGAGCTGGGTTAATATGAGCTGAATGGTTTTGGCGTTGGGCTTGGGCCGAGCGGAACTGTTCACGGCCCAGTCCATTTAAAAAAAATTATAATTCTGGAAAAAAGGAAATTAATTTGGTAAATATAATTTTTGGAAAAACATCTTATTCTCTAAGGTTATAAATTATGAAAAGTAAAGATATATTTATGGAAATAATTTTGGAAGGTTTTTAACCAATGAAATAATACCGGAATAATACCGGGAAAAGTATTTTGACACCTAGAAATAAATGGTGAATGATGATGATAACAGGGTAACCGAGATCGAGCCGAGTTAACGTTTTATTTACAGTACTGCATATCATATGCATATCAAGTTTATTTGCATCTTATGTGTACATGCTATTATTTGCTATATAGGAATTGATATTGAACAGTTGCTTGAGGAAATTACTGTGGAACCCGAAGGAGGTTTCCATATTTGATAAACGGCTAAGGTGAGGATGGATAACCCTTGATATGTGCCTGTAATACTTTGTGTACTTTGTTGTTTGATTGAACTGCTGAGATATTCATTGTTGGATATTTGACTGCTGTGATTATTGTTGTTGTGATTGTTGGACTGTGATATTGATTCTGTGGATATTGTGTTGAGATTGTTGTTGGACTATTGACCATGGATAATTGATAATGGATATTGGAAATGGAAATTGGATAATTGGAAGTTGTGTTGACGACTTTAATGTCACTTGGAAAGTAGTGGTACGACTAGATGGGTAAAGACTGTTTTGTGGTGGCCATGACCTGGGTTACTTGTGGTAAGCATGTCTATACTTGGGATGTCTATCCCGTTGATTTATTTGGGATGTCTATCCCTTGGTTACTATTTGGGATGTCGATCCCTGGGTTCTCTTGGTTTGGTCTGGCACCCGGAATATGTTGATATCCAGGTCTGACCCCTAGCTTGTCCAGTCACGGGGCCCGGAAGATAAAATTGGTAATAATAAGATGTTCATTTGGTCTTGGCTCAGTCTTATTTGAGATGTGTTATTGCTTGCCTGTGTTTTCTTTTCTGTATTACGGTTGCCTGCATATCTTTGTTTATCCATGGTCGGTGAGCACTTCGGACTCACCCCTTACCTGCGGGGTTTCATCCCGTAGGTTAAGTTGTTTCGTAGTTCAGGTACGATGTTCGATGGCTGCTGCTTTCTTCTCCACCTGACTCCGGATCCATACCTCCGCTGCATGTGCATATAAGTCTTCCGCTGCTGTATTATATTTGTTGCTGTGTTACTGCTTTCCTATGATGCTTATATTGCTGTTTATACTATCTGCTGCTGTTGTTGAGCTTTGAGTGTGGATTGGATAATGGTCTCCGAGAGGGGTGACGGATGATGTCTTAGAACTTCTGCTATATTTGGAATTACTGTGTAGTATTTTGTCTGGGATGTACTGTCTATTCTATCAATAAGAATAGTTTCGACGCGTGTTTACTGTGTTCGGTAAATACGAGTCGGGGTGCTTCAGTAGGTCCTTGGGTGTTTGTTGTGATTGCTTGATTTTGCATAGTTTGTCATGAGTTGATATAATATGCATGCATATACATTCTCATATAGGTAAGATGAATGGATCCGGCTGGAGGAAATCAGCATGCTGGAGATCATCTAGACGATGATTAGGTATCAGTAGACCAACCGCAGCTAGATGCGGAGCTCGATCCAACGGCACATTTGGAGGATATCAGGCAGACTCTGAACGCGGTAACTCGGATTCTCCAAAGGCAAGAGGCCAGAGATACCCGAATGGAAAACGAGGGGCATGTAGAGGACCCAGTGTACACGAAGTTGACCAAGCTTGGGGCCGAGTACTTTGAGGGTAATGTTACCGTTCAAGCCGCAGACGAGTGGAAAAGCAGTTTAACCGGGTGATGATGAAGCTTTGGTGAAGAAATGACAAGTGGGTCGGGTATGCTACTGCGATGTTCAAGGGAGTTGCCGTGGACTGGTGGGAATCAGCTACCAGGGACATGCCGAAACCTATCGTTATGCCATGGACCGAGTTCACAGAGATGTTCCGAAGGAAGTTCGTCACATAAGCTTATCAGGATCAGCTAAAACGAGAGTTTCTAAGGTTGCAACAGGGACCTGAACAGACTGTCAACGACTACGAGATCAAGTTCACCCACCTTTCCAACTATGCCAGGGAGTTTGTGCCTAACCAGGAGGCCAGATGCAAGCGTTTCTGGGATGGTCTTCGACCTGGTTTCCAGACAGTCATTGGGTTCAAGGTCTACGCAACATACCAGTATATGCTGTCAGATGCCCTAAGAGCCGAGATTATCTGGCTGGGCAATGAGAGGAAACAACGGGAGATCTAAAAAAAGAGAAGCTGCACAGAGTTTTGGGGGACAAAATAAGAGGTTCCAAATATTAGCCAACCAACTAGAGTTTAGGCAGAACTGTTCTATGCTAGTGAGTCAGGGTCGTGGATGGAACAACTAAAACAACAATAACTGAGGCAGTTCTTGGGTTCAGTTTGGAGGAACTACATCCGGAGACACTCATGCTAGATACACTTCGGGAAGATGCTACGAGTGTAATAAAGTCGGCCACTACCGGTCAACCTGTCCTAAGTTGGGATGATCAGGAGGTATGGCTCCTATACAGATAGTCCAAGCATTAGTGGCTAGTGTTCCTAGTGGTTCTGGAGTTGGCTGAGGCCGAGGACGTGGAGCTGTTCCTGCGAGGACTCAGTCAGCCATGAATCAGAGTGCAGTAGTGCCAAGAGCGTTTGTGATCACCGCTGAAGAGGATCCAGAAAACGTCGATGTTATTGCAGGTACTTTTATAGTCTTTGGTAGCATTGCATATACTCTGATAGATCCTGGTGCCACGCATTCTTTTGTTGCACAAAGTTTTGCTATACAATATAACTGTACAGAAGAGAGTTTAACACGTCCGTTAAGGGTTAGGTTACCCGCAGGCATAGTAGTTAGGTTAACACAGGTGTGCAAAGATGTTTCTATCACGTACGACAATGAGGTTTTTCTTGATCAGCTGGTAGTGATGAACATAGGGGGTTTCGACATGATCCTGTAGATGGATTGGTTGACAAGATACAGTGCCATGGTAAACTGTCGAACCAAGGAAGTGCTGCTGACTTTCGAAGGTGGACGACAAGTTTTGTTAACAGGTTACGACATGTAGTATTGTTGTTGAACAAGACTTCGGAATGAAGCCGCATGGTCCAGACGCCTTGTTGACTCATGTCAAGGGCGAAGAAGTTCAGACACCAGTTTTAGAGGATATCACAGTGGTAAAGGAGTTTTCAGATATTTTTCTAGAGGATCTACCAGGATTGCCACCTAATAGAGAAATTGAGTACACCATCGACTTAGTGCCAAGAGTGACACCTATCTCGATGGCACCGTATCGGATGGCACCAACCGAACTCCAGGAGCTCTAGAAACAGTTGGATGAGCTGTTAGAAAAGGGGTTCATCAGACCTAGTACATCACCGTGGGGGTCGCCAGTCATGTTTGTTAAGAAGAAGGATGGTAGCTTGTGCATGTGCGTAGACTATCGGCAGTTGAACAAAGTGACAGTGAAGAACAAGTACCCGCTTCCCAGGATTGATGAACTCTTTGATCAGTTATAGGAAGCTACCGTGTTCTCCAAGATAGATCTTCGGTCTAGATATCATCAGATCAAGATTGCAGAGAAGGACATAACGAAGACAGCTTTCCGTATGCGCTATGGTCACTTTGACTTCACAGTGGTACCTTTCGGCTTGACCAATGCACCTGCAGTCTTCATGTGCTTGATGCACTTGGTCCTGAACGAGTTTCTTGACAAGTTCGTGGTAGTCTTCATCGATGACATCCTGATATACTCGAAGAACATAGAAGAGCATGAAGAACATCTGAGGGTAGTGCTCCAGAAGCTACGGGAGAAACAGTTGTATGCCAAGTTCAGTAAGTGTGAGTTTTGGCTCGGAGAAGTTGCATTCCTCGGACATGTTATATTTGGGGAAGGGATAAAAGTAAATCCTGCAAAGGTAAAAGCTGTGTTGGAATGGGAGCCTCCCAAGACGGTATCCGAGGTCAGAAGTTTTCTTGGCCTTGCGGGATATTACCGGAGGTTCATCGAGGGTTTCTCTTTGATAGCCAGCCCCATGACCAAGCTGTTGAAGAAAGACCAAGCTTTTGTATGGAGTGAAGCCTGCTAGAAAAGTTTTGACGAGCTGAAGAAGAAGTTGACAACTGCACCAGTTCTGACAGTACGTAAGCCAGGAGTGCAGTACGTTTTATTTTGTGATGCTTCAGGTCTTGATTTGGGAGCAGTGTTGATGCAAGAAGGCCGAGTGATTGCCTATGCCTCGAGACAGTTAAGGCCACATGAGACGAATTACCCGAAACATGATCTAGAGATGACTACAGTGATTCTTACTTTGAAGATTTGGCGACACTACTTGTTTGGAGAGAGATGCCGGATTTTCACAGACCATAAAAATCTCAAGTATATCATGACTCAGAAGGAACCTACGTCCACCTAGATCGAATTATAACCTACATAATTTATTTATTAGTTTTTTATTTAAATAATTATTAATATTAAAAAAACTATTTTATATATTATCGTGCTGTGGAAAAACTAGTTAAATCTAATGGTTCCTAATTATTTTAATAACTTTTTTACACCTTATCTATTTTTTTTTTCTTCTTTCTTTTTTGTTTTTTTCCTTTAGCCGAAAAAATAAATATTTAATTTCTTTCTTTCTCCACACATGCTTTTATTTACTCTCTTATTATTTGTCTTCAACCTTTGAAGGGAAAACTGAAAATCACCATGAATATGGATCTGCACATCTATATCACATGAAATATATAGCAGGTTAATCATATATATCACCCACCCGATCATCTCGTCATATTTTACAGTAGGATGATGCAGTAATACATGAGCGATAAGATGCTAATAGTTTCTCAGTTTGAAGGAAACTTGTCCACGCGACTTGTCAATCTCCCGGGGAAAGGGGCCAGCAACTAAAAGGGAGCAAGATCAAGACCCAGGAGAGAGATGGGTTTTGTAGTAGCAGTAGTAATAGTTTTGAAGTTTACTGTAAATCTTTCAGAGGTTGAAGACAAACAATAAGAGAATAAATAAAGATATGGATGGAAGAAGAAAGAATTAAATGCCTGTTTATTTATGTCCTCGGTTAAAAACAAAATGGAAAGAAGAAGAAAAATAAATAAGGTGTTGGAAGAAGAAGAAAAATAAATAAGGTGTTGGAAATTTTTTTTATGTAATAATTAAAAACTATTAGATTTAATCTAAGGTTTGAAACTGAAATAACAGCATCACTCCTATTGCCTCCCAACAGGAAAAGAGCCGAATCTAGTATAAACACAAACCTACCTTAGTCTCCTGATTTAACGTCACACGACAACACAACATTTTTTTCCTGTACACTTGAACCTTCCATATTACCCTCAACCCCACCATAGATTGGAACACTTTCATGAAATTGATCAAGAGAGATATCATTGAAAAATGATAATCATGATGGGAATCGTCATTTTCATGGCTATCTTAGCAGAGGAAATGTTCGAGTCCACACACTCGGATCAGTATGTTGCCAAAAACAACGTGAAACCGGTGGGTGTATAAATACAAACCTTCTTTGTCTCAGTGATTTAAAGTCACAAAACAACAAATTTCTTGGCTCACCTGGGTCAGAGCTACGAGCTTGGTTCTCATATTTTAGACTCTCCTCCAGTCACTTGTTTACCTTTGCTGCATGATGATACTCTTAACGTGGCACGACCACGATTTATCCCTGTAGCGTAACTTTCAATAATAGGCCTTGAGCCACCTTTCTTACAAAAAAAAAGTCACAAAACAACAAATTTTGTGCCTTATTTTTCCGTCAGAAGAAATTTATTTGTTATTCTTACAATGGGATGAATAAAATTTTTACCATGATTAATTTTTTTATACAATTTTAAGAATAATTTGTTGAGAAATTTACTATTCCTATATATGTGATAATTATTATGTGATTATCCATATGCATCAGGGAAAAAGGTTTTATTGGTGGGATATTACTCATCATTGATTGGTTAAGTCGTCTTGTGGAATTTAAATTGGACTAATCAAATGATGAAAAGTGTTTGGAAGTACCAAATTTAATGAAATTGCAGAATTCAAGGACCAAAATCTATAAAAATTAAGTACAATGACTAAAGTGTCATGGGTATCCTTCCTTTATCAAAAAAAAATCCTTGCCTAGTTGCTGCTGGATTACTTATCTTGTGCAGCTTTGTCGGAGCCTTGGTAGTTTTGTGATAGTCTAGTTAGGTTGTCGTTGTTACGTCTTGTGTAATTAGGTGTATGTTTCCATACAATTGGTTGAGATTGCGCTCATCAAAATTTATCCTGTAGGTAGATTATAATCCTTTGTAGTAGATACTGCGAGGGTGGATCATTCTGCTATAATGAACCCTAACTTTGAATATTATCATGCCTTTAAGCATCATCATTCCTTTGTAAAGGATTGTACATTTGTCGAGCCTTAGCATAAAAAAAAAAAACAATTAACCTTTCCCTTCATAGACTTAGCAAACATAAAAAAAGCTTGGTTCTTGTTGCTATCCTTTCTCAATCTTGTGGAAATGCTCATTATTCTAATGTTTTGGCTTTGTTCATGTCAAATCTCTCCAATCTATTGTAGAGCATTACCATACTTCTATACAGGATTGTATATTCCAAGTTTAAACCTCAACTCGGTCAACTACTCTTCCTTCAATAGCTTAGTGAATATATTCATCCATTTTCGGGTAGCGGTTGTGCAAATTGATCTAAAACCACTTTTGGCTCTAGAAATGCCAAATCTATTTAACCAATGTCTTGATATTTAGCTCCAGTGACGATGATTCGATTTAGTGTTGAGCTACAACACTTGGAATTTTGAAGAAGATAAATAAATCACCTTTATTTATCATAAAAAAGAAAATCACCTCCATCCTCTATCAAATTTTCGTTTCAACAAGCTTTTCTAAATAATTACATAACCACTCGTTAGTAGTACCATGTTTGGAAAACATCAAAATATAAACCACATGTATATGTAAACATTACTATACCACGTAATTACCCATCCTAACATTGTGGTCTCCTTCTTAGTAAGATAATTTTAACGTTAAAACTTAGATAGAAACAAATATACTTTTTAATAAAAATATTATTATTAATAATTTTACATGATTAAATAGATAAGGGGTGGTGTGTGTGTGGAACGAAACGTGTCATGCTACAGTTAAAAAAGCCAAAAAATAATAATAATCATGGGAGTAGTCATTAATTTTCATGGCCAACTTAGCGCTCGGAGTATATAGCCAGAAACAACGTGATGCTCGTAGGGTATAAATACAAACCTTCCTTAGACTCGTCATTTAACGTCACACCACAACACAACAATTTTTTCTTTTTTTAACACTTGAACCCTGATATGTACCCACAACACAACGATCTTTAGTTCATTAAAAGACAATGTTTTTTTTTTTTTGAGAATGACAATGTTGGTATCTCTAAGAACTAATTTTTTTTGAAAAATTACTTTTATGCCTGACGTTAAATATTTGTATTTGCGCGTATTTGTATCTGATGGTGACACAGATATTTTATTATAAGATAGATAACCTATGTAACTTTCTTCCATAAAAAAAATGTAATAATAAAACCAGTTAAACCGGCATTCTTTTTAAGAATAGTGTTATTATTCCAGAGAAGAAACTGATGTTTTTTTTAAAAAAATATAAATACTGAATTTATTTTGTTTTAAAAAATTAAGAACAGTTGCAGTGGCTATTATTTGGACCCAAGCTCCTCATCGTAGTCCAGAAATACTAAAACAGGCAATGCAGGTATATCATCTATTTTCGTACACCACAGTCCACAAAAGTAGTAATAACTTGGTGCTGAGATGTTCATAATTACAAGGAAGCTAATTGTTTTCTTCTCAAAAAAATTATAACATGTTTACTTTTTTACATTTGCTTCTCAGTCACGTTTCTTTACAATTATTATTTTTTTCTTTACAATTATTTTAAGTAGCGCATAAATAATAGAAAGGAATATGTAGCACAATATAACTTCTTTGGATAGGAATAATAGAACGTGTCATTAGACCTGGCAAAACGGGTATTGACACGACAACCCGACACGAAATTAGCAGGTATAGGTCAGAGATTTTCAACCCGTTCAGTTAAATGGGTTGACCCGACACGACACGAAAATTAGCAGGTCAGGTCGCGGGTTGACCGGCCAACCCACGTGTTTATGACCCGATTTTATTTAGAGTATAGATTTTACTAATTTAATAAAAGACTTATTTAATATTTAAGGCCAAAGTTGCCATCAACCTCTTGGTCGGGTTGGCATCAAGTCCTCCAGCCAGGGAGGCCACCCGGGTTCGAGTCTGGGTGCGGGTATTTAATTAGTTTGGGGTTAGGATAGGGGTAGGGGTAGATTAGGATGCCTTGGGCTTTAGATTGAACAAAAAAAAATATTTAAGGTCAAAGTTACTAAAATTATCTAAAAATATTTCTATAATGCTTTAAAATATTATTATATTATGATTTTACAATTTATAATTTTATTTAATATATGAGAAAATCTAATTATATGCCTATTTGCTTAAAAATTATAACGATTTGTGCAAAATAAAAAAATTTCAAACAGATTTTTTGGCTTGTTAGACTTAATAGGTAACTCGCGGGTTAACCCGAACCCGACACGATAATAAATGGGTTGGACACAACACGACACGATTATTAATTGGGTCGGGTCGAACTGAAGATTTGGAACCCGTTTACCTATTCAACCCGACACGAACCCGACACCACAACACGAATTGCCAGGTCTACGTGTCATATATATGCTTTTGTTATAAAAGAGTGAAAAAAATAATAATTATCATGGGAGTTCCGAAAAAATAATAATTATCATGGGAGTCGTCATTTTCAGTCGAGAGTCGAGTCAATTCATTATCTTTGGTAGATGTGTGAACAGCGATAAAGAAAAATAGAAGAACAGAAATTGGGATCGGATCTGTCATGTAAACACATTTGGTCCTACTGATCGATCACTAGTTATTACTCATCTCTCATGTGAAGTGAAGTGTCGTTTCAGTAGTCACTCTCCTTTACAAGTTATAACAAAGACTTCCATTGATCAATCTGTGTGGTGTTTGCTACCCTAGGTGAAAGTCATGTGTGTGTACACACGGAGTATGTGGCCAAAAACAACGTGATACTCGGCGGGTATAAATACAAACCTTCCTTTGTCTCAACAACAGATTTTTGTCTTATTTTTCTGTCAGAACAAATTTTGTTGTTATTCTTACATAGGTGAATAAAATGGTTACCATAATCAACTATTTTTATAATGTTAAGAATAATTTGTTAAGAAATACTATTCCTATATAATATGATTATCCATCTGCATAGGAAAAACGTTTTATTGGTGGGAGATCACTAATTAGTATATTTTTTAATTTACAAATGATTACTAGATAAACTTGCTGCTTATATATATATATATATATATATATATATATATATATATATATATATATATATATATATATATATATATATATATATATATATATATATATATATATGTATAGTGTTATATAAACATAGTAGACCACCCACGTATTATACCGACTTGGTTGTTGGTTTTGTTTTTAATAATATATATTTTATAAAATTCTTCTTCAACAATTTCATCATACCATCGTTTATTTTGTTTATATCATATTTTTTTTCTACTGATTATTTTGTTTATATCATTAATAACTCTATCATACCATCGTCTCCGACTCTTCCATCAATTCCCATGCTTAGCGGTTAGGAATAATAGAACGTGTCATGCTTTAATTTGTTATAAAAAGTTAAAAAATAATAATCAGCATGGGAGTCGTCATTTTCATGGCTAGTTTGGCGGTGGGAATGTTCGAGTCCTCACTCGGATCCTGTAGCCAAAAACGTGATACTCGTCGGCTATAAATACAAACCTTCCTTTGTCTCGTGATTAAATCCTGTTCTGTCAGTACAAATTTTGATGTTATTCTTACATTGGTGGATAAAATTTTCACCACGATTAACTTTTTTTTTTATAATCTTAAGTAATTTTCTACTCCTATATAATAATTATTATGTGATTATCCATATGCATAAGTGGTAGACCACCCATGCAATTATATGGACTTGGTAGCTGTGCCCGGTTTTGTGTGTGCTGTGAATAATTTATTCGAAAATGTAAAAAACGAGAATGACATTTTTTATTTGATTTACACTACCACCTTGGGCCTAGACACCGACACGAAGCTTTTATAGGGTGGGGGGGTCAATGGTAGCGAAAAGTCATCTGTTTGTGTACCCTCTTCAAGAGTGGATTTCAGTATGGCTACCTCCTCGACTCAAGTTGGGGAGACTAAGTCCCGTTCGGTTGAGGCACTGCCAGTCCCAGTTTTGGAATTTGCTAGTGACGATGAAGAAACTAGCTCCCATGTGTCCCCGGTCCTTGTAGGCATTCTGATTGCCCATTTCAAGCGTTTCTCCGCGAAGACGGTTGGAGAAGCACTGGCTAGGGTATGGAGCCTCACTAAGTCGGTGGAAATAAAGGAGGTAAAGAATAATGCCTTCACATTTCATTTCACCTCTATTGCTGAAAAGGAGAGGATCCTGCTAGGCTCTCCTTGGAATTTTTCAGGGTTTCTCCTATGCCTCAAGGAATGGCCCTCTACTGTCTCATTATCCAGCATCGGCTTTGATGAGGTAAAGATTTGGGTCTAGATCTCTGGACTTACCCTAGACCAGATGACCCTCAAGAAGGCAAAGAAAATCGGTGACCAATTCTTTCCTACAGTGCAACATATTGAGCTCCCGTCGGATAACTCACCTCTCTGGGAAGAGTTCTTCAGGATGAAGGTTTCAGTCAACCTTTATCAGCCCCTACCCACCGGTTTTCTTCATAAGCTTCCGGGGGACGAAGCTCACTGGGTTCAGTTCCAATATGAAAATTTAGGGGACTACTGCTACTACTGTGCAAGGGTGGGTCACGTGGACAAAGATTGTCCCCATCTTTTTTACGATAGACGATGTGGCAAAGTCAGGAAGGAGCAAATTTCGGGTATCCAACTCTTGCGGGCAACAAAGCCCAGACACAAGAAGCTGCTCCTACGCAACCAGAAGGACCCTCATGGCGGTGACCATTGTAAACCCGACTACCCTCAGGTTGACTCAGTTGCACGCGTCGGTGCTGCGAAGAAGATTAGTGGACTTGGAAGTGGTCAAGTGCCTGAGCACCAACCACAGACTGCACATGGGAGGGATGGAGGGCCTGCTCCACTACATACCGCTTTGGGAAAAGAATCTTCAAGGGAACCCTCCCACCCACCTAGTGTCTTGACACAAAAAGTAAAGGACCTAGACCCTTCTTCTACCTACCCACCCAGCTCCCTTTGCACCAATGTTTTCAAATCCCATCAACCTTGTCCAACACACCTCGGGAACACTCCAAAACCCAAGATTTCAAAACCTACTCCCAAAAAGAATCTCCCCATCCCCTAAAACTCCATAGGGTACATCTCTGATACCCAACGGGCTCCACCTATCCCCCCAGCCCCCCAGCCCATGCCCCTTGCATCCCAGACCTCTTCAACCGGGTCAAAGAAACGCAAAACCTAATCCATGTCCCCATCCCAAAAGAAACAAAAACCATCAGGCCCAAAATCTCAGCCCACCACCTTTAACTCCACCTTTAACCCACTTCCCTTAATTACACCGCTTCCACCTCAGCCCACACCCCCCACCCCCCACAACCCAAGTCCAAAGCCATGTCCCACTTGCACCTCCTGCTATTCCTTGTGTTGTTTTACCAACCTCTAAACATCTTCATGCGGACGTTGATGACATGAACACTGGGGAGGGGGATGTCCTATATACCGACAATGTATGGCACTTGACTCTTAAACAACTGACAAGGGCACGAGGTACTAACTCTCCAACTATCATCAACGCGGATGTCCAGAAACAGACTTCTTCTACACAACCAGTGGCGGAGGCTAGGGCTGATGTTCGCCCATAGCCTCGCCGATCGCCATGACTTGTATAAGCTGGAACTGCCGGGGTCTCGGGAATCCCCGAGCAGTCCGACGCTTAAGAGCTCTTATTAGGAGCGAAAACCCGACCATCATTTTCCTGATGGAAACTAGGAAAATCGCTGTTGAAATGGAACTTGTTAAGACCTGGGTAAGCATGGAACATGGTGTTGCTATTGACTCTCGGGGTAGAGGAGGAGGTTTGGCAATGCTCTGGCGAAGTAATACTGATGTCACACTGCTATCTTACTCTAGCAACCACATTGATGTAAGTATAGAGGTGCCCGGAACCCCTCCCTGGCGCCTGACAGGGTTTCATGGCGAACCAATTGAATGTGAAAGATCCAGGACTTGGGACCTGCTAAAAATTTTGAAGACAAAATTGACTCTCTCATGGGTCATTTTTGGTGACTTTAATGAGTTAATGAGACAGCATGAGAAACGGGGATGGCTAGTGAAGCCTGAAAGACTCATGAGGGCATTTAGGGAGGCAACTGATTTTTGTGCAATACAGGATATGGATTTCAGTGGTTATCCCTTTACATAGGACAACGGCAGAGGAGGCTACCACAATGTCAAACAGCGACTAGATAGAGCTTTGTGCTCTACTGCCTGGGCAGCCCGTTTTCCTTAGAGCCACGTGTTCTATCTCAAACCCTATGGCTCTGATCACAGACCCCTTAAGCTGTCTCTTATCTCTCACCGTGGTCATCGAGGATAGGCAAGTTTAGAACCACATTTCGAAGACCATTGGTGTTGTGATGTTGAATGCGATGATATCATCAGGGAAGTTTGGAATGATCCCATACCATCCCATACTTCTGAGGTGGCTAATAAACTGTGGGAAACGCTTCAGAAACTCTCCAGCTGGAATGCCTCTACTCATGGAAACATACCCAGGGAGAATGCACGAGTACGGAAGGAGTTGGATAGGCTTGATTACCGGCGACCCACGACTAATATTGTAGAAAGGAAGAGAGCTCTCAATTCTAAGCTTGTTGACCTTCTCGAACGCGAAGAGTTAATTTGGAAGCAACGATCTAGGGCTTTGTGGCTCGAAGGTGGCGACAGTAATACTTCTTTCTTCCATAGAAAAGCCAACCAGCGAAGAAAGAAGAATGAGATTTTTTGAGATCATTGATGGCACAGGTGTTGTGGTGGAGGACCAAGCTGGTATTATGCATACTATCTCCGACTATTTCTCTTCCAACTTCTCTTCACAATTAAGCTCCCCTTCTTCTGTCAGTTTCCCCTCATTAATGTTAGAACTCATGCCTCCTTGTTTCATTTCAGAGTTTTGATAATGACAAACCTTGGCTCAATTGATGACAACCTTGAAGCAAAAAGAAATCAAGCAAACAAGTGCTCAACCAAAGTGATCAAGAATTCAAGAGAAGATATGATCAAGAGTTGAAGTACAAGAAGAGCAAGAGAAGTTAGGACCCATTTGTACAGGGTAAAACACTCAACTTCTCTTAGGCATTGGCTCAAAATAAAACAAGTTTTACTCATGCATTTCATAGCATCATTTCAATCACAAAGTTGTGTTTTTAGTCCAAAACATCGATGTTCTGAAAGCAAACATCGATGTTCTGTTTTTCAAGTTTTTCAAAATATTGGCAGTAGCTCTAAAACATCGATGTTGGATTATAAAACATCGATGTTCTTGTGACCGTTGGTCAAAACATCGATGTTGTAATTAAAACATCGATGTTGTGATTTCTTCAAGGTTTTCCAAAATTTTGCCGAAGCCAAAAAACATCGATGTTGGAAAATTAAACATCGATGTTTCACAAAACATCGATGTTTCATTTTCCAACATCGATGTTCTGGCATAGACCCTTTTTCATCATATTTTTGCGAAGCCAAAAAACATCGATGTTGGTTTAGAGAACATCGATGTTGTAATGAAAACATCGATGTTCCGCAGACAAACATCGATGTTCTACTAGCCGTTGGAGCAATAATTTAAAATTGCTGGCTAAAACATCGATGTTTAAAGTGAAAACATCGATGTTTTGCCGTTGTAGCAGACAACTTTTCAGCACCCACTATGTTTTGTTTAAGGCTGTTTTTGGGTGGATTTAAAACGGCTCTATAACTTTTCAAAGCTATAAATTGAGCATTTTTAGCTGTGTTTCAAAGTGAATCAACTCTCTACTTACATGCATTCATCTCATACATTCAAATCAATCTTTGTTGAGCCAATATCCTATTGAGGATTTGAGAGTTGCCTTTTAGAGCTTCATTTGTACACTCACATCTGCTCTTTGAGAGAGACCTCTTGTTTGAGTGATTATTGTGTTGTTATACACCTTGAGGGAGGTTAGTTCCCTTGGTTAGATTCATAAGAAGAGGGGTATATCTTCTTGTGTGAGAAGTCTTGAAGTGAGGTATCTTCAAGCAAGAGAGCTGAAGTTCATGTGACTTGAACTTTCAGGGTTTAGGATTCTTGTGACTAGAATTCCTAGGTTGTAACGGTTTGTTAAGCACCCGTAAGCTTAACGTAGATAGTGAAATCTTCAAGTGAGACTTGAAGGGCTGGATTAGCCACACTAGTAGAGTGTGTGTGAACCAGGATAAATCGCTTGTGTCCTTCTATTTTTCAATTCCGCACTTCATTTCCTGCAAAGTTTTTAATTTTCGGTCATAAGCTATTCACCCCCCCTCTAGCTTAAGTCTATTGTTCCTAACAATTGGTAGCGGAGCCTAACTCTCTGAAAGACTTAACAGTTTGAGAGGTAAATTTCCATGGCTTGTTCAAATGCTTTGTATGCAGGAATTATTGAAGGACAATCCACTACCCGTGCACCATTCTTTGACGGGACAAATTACGCATATTGGAAGGAAAGGATGAGAATCTTCATCCAAGCCAATAACTTTGCAGCTTGGCTAACGATAAAGAATGGCGTTCAAGTTCCGACAAGGACGAAAACGGGGTACAACGAAGATGACATCCAAAGAATTGAAAACCACTCCAAGGCAATACACATGCTCCAATGTGCAGTCAATCCGATAGACTATCAAATGATCTCGCACTGCGCAACGGCCAAGGAGATGTGGGAAATGCTGGGAGTCATCTATGAGGAAACCGACAGCAAGCAAGATGAAACTGTCAACCTCTGTTGCATGGCAAATCAAGAATCTCCGGAAGAGGTAAGTACCTCCTATTCGAATGATGATTATACATTTGAAGAGCTGCAAGATGCATTTAGTGAATTGTATAGTAAATTCATTTCTGTTTCAAATGTTAATAAGAACTTAAAGAAACAGAACAAGACCCTAGAAAATAATGTAGAATTATTGTCACATGATAAGGATGAGTTATTAAGTAAAATCGATAAGCTTGAAAAGGAAAAGCATGCTCTTAGTATGTCTTGCAATGAACTAAATGAGAAGATTTCTTCTAATGTATGTGCTTGTGTTGAATTGGGAAAAGAGAATGAATCTCTTAAGCATCAAGTTGATGATTTGAAGAATACATTAGAGAAGTTTACTAATGGTAGAGATAGTCTTAATCTTCTTCTAGGACAACAAAGGAGTCCAACACTAAAAGAAGGATTAGGTGCATCTAATATGTCAAATGATGTCAAACCTACTGTGTTAAATGCTAAGACACATAAACATAGTGTTTCATCTTCTACTCATCATACTAGATCACATGTTCAAGATAGGAGATCACACACTCATCGTAGAAGGTCACATGCTCAAAATGCAAGTAGTGGAAAATCTCATTATGCTAAAATGTATGCCTACAATGATAGGAATGGAAAATCTCATCACACTAAACCTAGGACACACATAGCCCAACCTAGGGAAAACAGGGTTATACCTAGGAAAGACAAGTATGATAGATTGCATGAACATAGGCAATATGGTACCTATAACCAACCTAGAAGAATGCACAATCCTAACGTTACTTGTCACTATTGTAATAGGATAGGTCACATTGCCCCGGTATGTTTTACTAGGCATAGACATTGGGCACAAGATAAGGCTCATCACTATTATGTTCCTAACCATCAAGGACCCAAAAAGATTTGGGTACCAAAATCCCTTTGATTTGTTTTGCAGGTATGCTTGAAGGCATCAAGTGTACTTTGGTACCTTGATTGCGGATGCTCCAAGCAAATAACCAAAGAAGCATCCAAGTTCTTAATCAATTCTTGTAGAAATGCAAGGATGAGTGTTGTTTTTGTAGGAACCCCTCATTTAGGCAAAAAGATAGGGGGAACAAAGGGATGATGAAGAACTTCAAAATTTGAGCAGAAGTCTCAATACATCGATGTTGAGTATCACAACATCGATGTTCAGCTAAGCTTTCTAACTTTCTTTATTTTGGCACATATAGAAGTGTATAGGTGTAGCTAATATGTTTCAAAAGCTCCACTTATTTCTTACATAAGCACTTCCCAACCTCTTCTCATTGCTATTTCTTTTTGCTAATGCCAAAAGGGGGAAGATAGGAAGAAGTATATGCAACAAGATAGGGGGAATTATAGTTTGTAAAACATAGGGGGAATCATCTTTATGTTATAAACATTAGCATATACTTCTAGTTGTTTGTCATTATCAAAAAGGGGGAAATTGTTAGAACTCATGCCTCCTTGTTTCATTTCAGAGTTTTGATAATGACAAACCTTGGCTCAATTGATGACAACCTTGAAGCAAAAAGAAATCAAGCAAACAAGTGCTCAACCAAAGTGATCAAGAATTCAAGAGAAGATATGATCAAGAGTTGAAGTACAAGAAGAGCAAGAGAAGTTAGGACCCATTTGTACAAGGTAAAACACTCAACTTCTCTTAGGCATTGGCTCAAAATAAAACAAGTTTTACTCATGCATTTCATAGCATCATTTCAATCACAAAGTTGTGTTTTTAGTCCAAAACATCGATGTTCTGAAAGCAAACATCGATGTTCTGTTTTTCAAGTTTTTCAAAATATTGGCAGTAGCTCTAAAACATCGATGTTGGATTATAAAACATCGATGTTCTTGTGACCGTTGGTCAAAACATCGATGTTGTAATTAAAACATCGATGTTGTGATTTCTTCAAGGTTTCCCAAAATTTTGCCGAAGCCAAAAAACATCGATGTTGGACAATTAAACATCGATGTTTCACAAAACATCGATGTTTCATTTTCCAACATCGATGTTCTGGCATAGACCCTTTTTCATCATATTTTTGCGAAGCCAAAAAACATCGATGTTGGTTTAGAGAACATCGATGTTGTAATGAAAACATCGATGTTCCGCAGACAAACATCGATGTTCTACTAGCCGTTGGAGCAATAATTTAAAATTGCTGGCTAAAACATCGATGTTTAAAGTGAAAACATCGATGTTTTGCCGTTGTAGCAGACAACTTTTCAGCACCCACTATGTTTTGTTTAAGGCTGTTTTTGGGTGGATTTAAAACGGCTCTATAACTTTTCAAAGCTATAAATTGAGCATTTTTAGCTGTGTTTCAAAGTGAATCAACTCTCTACTTACATGCATTCATCTCATACATTCAAATCAATCTTTATTGAGCCAATATCCTATTGAGGATTTGAGAGTTGCCTTTTAGAGCTTCATTTGTACACTCACATCTGCTCTTTGAGAGAGACCTCTTGTTTGAGTGATTATTGTGTTGTTATACACCTTGAGGGAGGTTAGTTCCCTTGGTTAGATTCACAAGAAGAGGGGTATATCTTCTTGTGTGAGAAGTCTTGAAGTGAGGTATCTTCAAGCAAGAGAGCTGAAGTTCATGTGACTTGAACTTTCAGGTTTAGGATTCTTGTGACTAGAATTCCTAGGTTGTAACGGTTTGTTAAGCACCCGTAAGCTTAACGTAGATAGTGAAATCTTCAAGTGAGACTTGAAGGGCTGGATTAGCCACACTAGTAGAGTGTGTGTGAACCAGGATAAATCGCTTGTGTCCTTCTATTTTTCAATTCCGCACTTCATCTCCTGCAAAGTTTTTAATTTTCGGTCATAAGCTATTCACCCCCCCTCTAGCTTAAGTCTATTGTTCCTAACAATTAACAGGACGGGTTGGTGAGACCATTTTTTCGACCCTGTTGGCACCGTTCACTTCAGAAGAAATTAAAACAGCCCTCTTTCAGATGCACCCAGGGAAATCCCCTGGACCTGATGGACTTCCACCGAGATTCTACCAATGCTACTGGCACATCATTGGTCAGGCTGTGACCAACAACACCCTTCAGGTCCTCAATTCTGGGAGTATTCCGGCCTCTATGGGAGCCACAAATATAACTCTCATTCTCAAGTGTAAAAACCCGAAAACTATGTCTGACTATCGACCCATTAGCCTAGCCAACGTACAATACAAAATAGCCTCTAAAGTTGTTGCCAATCGGCTTAAGGGGTGTATGAACGTGCTTATTGCCAAGAATTAGAGTGCATTTGTGCTCGGCAGGTTAATCTCTGATAATATCCTCATCGCCTTTGAGGTATTGCACTATCTGAAGAGGAAGAAGAAAGCCAAAGTGGGGGGGTTATCCTTAAAGCTGAACATGTCCAAGGCATTTGATAGGGTGGAATGGGCCTTCCTCAAGCAGATTATGGCCAACATGGGCTTCCCTTCCACATTCACCGATCTGGTCATAAGCTGCATTCAATCTACTACCTACAGGGTTCGAGTTAATGACTCTCTCTCACCGGTAATCATGCCAACGAGAGGCCTACAGTAAAGAGATGCCCTCTCTCCTTACCTCTTCCTCCTGTGTAGTGAAGGATTGACTGCCCTCTTGGACAGTGCAGAGCATGCTGGGGAATGGGAGTCCTTTTCGATCGGCCATGGTGTGCCTAGGGTCTCTCACCTTCTTTTCGCAGATGATTCCCTTATTTTCTCAAAGGCCACCATAGTGAGTGCCAGAGGTCTTCGGCAGGTCCTAGACATGTATCAGTTGGTATCAGGACAGGTGATAAACTTTCAAAAATCTGCTGTCCAGTTTAGTCCTAATTGTGCTCCTGAACTCAGAGAGGGCATCAAATATATTCTTAGAGTACATGAAGAGGGTTTCCATGTCAAGTATATGGGTCTTCCACCTCTAATTGGTCACGCAAAGAGGGAGGCCTTTCAAGAGATTCGGGAGAAGGTTTGGAATAGAATTAAAGGGTGGAAGGGTTGTTTGCTTTCCAAGGCAGGGAAGGAAGTGTTGATCAAGGCTGTTGCACAATCGATTTCAACTTATGCTATGTCCGTCTTCAAGCTCCCGACTACCCTCTCTGTCGAACTATCCTCTTTGATGTCACAATTTTGGTGGGGCAGTAATAATGATGGCAACAAGGTCCATTGGCTTAGATGGGAACTTCTTTGCAAGCCAAAATCAGAGGGGGGACTCGGATTTCGCGACCTCACCACTTTCAACCTCTCACTCCTAGCAAAGCAAGGTTGGAGGTTACTACAGAATCCAAATTCACTTTGTTCCTGCATCTTGAAGGCAAGATACTTTAAGGATTCTGATTTTCTGCATGCCCAACTAGGACACCGGCCCTCTTACACTTGGAGAAGCCTACTAATTGGGAGGGATACGCTTCGAACGGGTCTGGTAAGATGCATTGGTGATGGCAAAACAACCTCCATTGTTGAGGACCCATGGATTGGTAGGTCGTGGTCTTTCAAACCATTGTTGGTCAAAGAGCCTATCGCCACCTCCATCACGGTAGATAGTCTTATGCATCAAAATCCTCGGAGGTGGAACATTGAAAAATTAACTAAGGTTTTCCTGCCAATGGATGCTGAGCTCATTCGCTCCATCCCTTTGCCCCAAGGAGATATTGCCGATTCCTGGTACTGGTTCTACTCTAAATGGGGGACTTTCTTTACTCGCAGTGCGTACCATGCTCAACGGTCCAAGAACTCTTCCTCACAAGCTACCTCATCAGGGGAAGAAGGCAATAAAAGGACTTGGTACAGACTTTGGCTCACGTGTATACACAACAGAATAAAAAACTTTTGCTAGAGGATGGCGCACAATGCACTGCCAGTGCGTGCCAATCTTGCCAAAAGAAAGATTGTCGTTGATAGCGCATGCCCACGATGTGGGTTGGCACCTGAAACTGTGGAGCATGCTATCTTCCATTGTCCCCACTCCTCTACAATCTGGGCAGCGACAAAGTGGAAACCATCTGGACCCATACGACCAAATGAGCAGGCCTTTGATCTGATAGGAAGGCTGCTGCATGAGGAGGGGGATGAGGAAGCAGCTATGGCCCTGACCCTCATGAGCAATGCATGGAAAGCTAGGAATGAGAAGCTTTTTCAGGACAAGTGCATCAAGCCTATCCAGGTTGTTGACTGTGCCAGGAATTTCTGTGATAGTTTTTTGGCCGAAGAAGGACCAGAGGCAGAGGCCATGTAGTTCCCTCCCATCACTCAATAAAATGGGAACCGACGCCAGTGGGACATGTCAAAATCAATAGCGATGCTGCCATCTGCATGCGCGACAACTGTGGCGGTGTTGGAGCCATCTTCAGAGATCACAATGGTGTTTTCCCGGGTGCTTTGGCTTCAAGGGTCGAATGTATTACAAACCCTTTTCTATTAGAGGCCATTGCCATGCGAGACGGGATTTCGAAGGCACTCCATCTGGGTTTACCGAATATTGTTCTGGAAACCGACTCTCAGCTATTGCACTCCTGTACAACAGGCCATGCACTGGATCTTTCTAGTGTTGGGACTATTATTAGGGATATTATTTTGTTCTCTAGGCGTTTTGCTTCATGTAATATCCAATATGTTCCTAGAACCTGCAATCGTGCAGCAGACGCCATTGCGCATATCTCTTTCTCTTATAAGTCCCAAGTTTTTTGGACAGAGCACCCCCACTTCATATTTGGTCTATTCTCCAGGGGGATTGTAACACTTCCAATCAATAATTGTTACAATAAAAAGAATCAGTGCCTATACGGCCTTTCCATCAAAAAAAAAAAAATGGTAGCGAAAAGTCAGCTAAAGTGGGCAACCTTGTTGTCTGAAAATTGTCTGTTTGGGTTTGAGAAATTAATGTATGGTGACTTGTTGGGGGGTAGTTGTGCACTAACCCAAGCACGCATATGATATACTCCTGTCGTTTAATTAAGTGATGTGCTTGCTTGCTTGCTTGTCAGGGGAAGAAAAGAAAAGACAAGAGGTTTCTATGATTCAAATCCTCAGTTCCCAGTTTCTGCTGCCGTATATTTGATTTGAAACTTTGTTTTCTTTGATAGTTTCCCTCGAGATTTTCTTGTCAAGACTTGTCAATTTTTTGGCATTATTGAATAAGAAAATAGTTGTATTTAATAACGTT
Organism: Turnera subulata; assembly: GCA_028386065.3. Lineage (NCBI taxonomy): Eukaryota > Viridiplantae > Streptophyta > Magnoliopsida > Malpighiales > Passifloraceae > Turnera > Turnera subulata. The sequence goes on from JAKUCV010001844.1 coordinate 298,395, forward strand.
CACTTAAATCTTTTAGCAGCAAATGCATTGCGTCCCCGCTATACTTAATTTCTGGTTGTAGACTTGTAGTCTTCCAATTGGTTTCTGAATTTTGCAATTAGCTACCTAGTTTGGTTTATGAAATGCCTAGTCGGTGATTGAAATGACCACAGACAATTAGTTTGGGGTAATTTGTGCAATGCAATTGATGATCAATAGTTTCAAGTGCTTTTTCATCCTAATTCACCAAAGAGCATATAAAATAACTAAGTGCGTTTTGGGTTAGGAGTATGAAGACATATTGTAAGGCAAACAAAAAAACTGTAGCGGATGTGGCAGCAAGATGTGTTATTGGATCTTGGGCTGCATGGAAACCCAGCAGCTAGTGTTGGTTGAGATTTTTTATGTATTTTTGCGACAGTGTTGTTGGTTGAGATTAAATACCAATGGGGCTTCCAAACATCTATCCCAAGTATATATAGAAGTTGTTATAAATAAATTATGGTGAATGTCATTGTTACCATCCAGTAAAATTTATTTTTACTATATCCGAATTTACTTTCAGTAAATACTTTACCCATATACCAAATTTCTATTTGGAATTATCTATTTGGCTAATTACCCTCCATAATTCCATTTGTCCTAATCCTAATATCATCTTCCTTTACCTAACATCCTTTTGATTTTATCCTTTTGAATTAATTATACTTATTTGTTTTTATCCTCCTATTTTCAACTATAAATAACCCTTCATTCCTTCACTTTCATACACTTACAACCCACCATAAACTTCACTCTCTTCTCATTCCATACACTTCTCTTCCAATCTCCCTCCATCTAAATTTATTATTCTCTTCTACATATTATTATAAAAAATGTATTATTATTACTAAAGTTGTATTATTACCTTGATCAAGTTTGATCAAGTTTGTATTATTCCATCAAATAGTAAAAATCTTCCCTAATTTTATAACACGTTATCAGCACGAGTCTCTACTCTATTAAGGTATTTATTTCTAAAACTTTTCTTATTACTACTTTCATCCTTTCTATATATGTTATATATTCTTTATTCTTATGCTATTATTATTGCTGAAAGATTTATCGAGTAAGCATATATATATTATATATTCTTTATTATTATGCCATTATTATTGCCGAAAGATTTATCGAGTAGGTGTATATTATATCTATTATTATGCTTGTATTTAACTTATGTTTATGTTTTTATTTAAATTACAAATGGGCTCATAAAAGGCCCATTGCTTTTAATTTTTGGTTATTTATTGGGCTACGAAAAGGGCCATTATATTTAATTTTTCGTTTTCATTTACGTTTTAATTGGGCTCGTACAAGGCCCATTGCATTTAATTCTCGCTTTAATTTCATTTACGTTATTCTTGAGCGGCTTGTGGTGGTGGCGTCGGCGGTCGGCCCTCCTCTTCCTCTTTTTTTTTTTTTCTTTCCCGTTTCTTTTTTTTTTACTTATTTCCTCTTTTTTTTTCCTTTACGATTTCTTCTCTTTTTTTTTTCTTTTTCACTCATTTTCTTTCTTCTCTTATTTTTTTTCTGTTTCAGTTTCTTTTTTTCTTCTCTTTTTCTCTCCCTCTCTCTTTTTTTCTTTCTTCTTCTTTCTTTTCTCTCTTTTTTTTTTCCCTCTCTTTTTCTTTTTCTTCTCCTCTTCTTTCCCTTCCTGCTTTCTTCTTTTGTAACCCGTGAAGATGTTGTGCGGCGTGTGAAGGTTGCGCCGCCTTCAATAAAACAGGCGGGTCCGATCCGGACCAGAAAATAACTGATACCCCCTTAGTTATTTTCCGGTGTGATTTTTCCGAAAATCCCGGGACCCGAAAAATACCAACTTAGGCCCGAAAAATCCACGGAAAAATCCCGAGTGCGGGAAAACTCTCAGTTTCGAAAAACGACGCTCGATTTACCTTGAATTAATTACCCAAGATTAATTCAACAGTAAATCACGGTAAAAAGACTTTTACAGTCCCGGTAAAAATCCAAAATTTTTACCCGGGCTGTTACAGTCTACCCACCTTAAAAAAAATTTCGTCCCTGAAATTCCGACTTGTCCGTGGGTCCTACCACGATAAGCTTCTGGCACACTCCGCCAGGTGTCCAAACTCAACGCGAGATACCGCTTATACCCTTAAGCGACATCTCGTCCTCTATAAGAACCAAACCTCATGACTGGCATACTCACACACAGTCATGGACTCCCCACTGAGATCAAGAACTACCTCAGACTCCGAGAACAACAGCTACATCGGCGGCACTACCTTCCCAACAAGCTCCGATGAAGAACCTCCCAAGGAGCGGTTCAAAACCAACATCATCGGCCTGAAGGAACACATGGTCGTCTCCCCAAAACGGCGAAAGAAGCGTGCCGGCAAGAAAGTTGAGGATCGAAAGGGCAAGGCGACGGCTGAAAGCAGCACTCCGCAGCAGACACAGACGCAGCTGAACATCTCACTGAGGAAGATCAGCTCGGCGGTGTTGCAGATAGAACTGGCGTGCGCGGAGCTCTTCCCTCACGTGAAGAACGTACAAAAACTTGTAAAAGACTTAGAGAAGCATGTAACTCAATAGAGTACTTCTTCTCCGTTGTAAAACTGTTATAAAATAAATAAAATAAATTTCCTTTCTATATCAAAATTCTTATATTACAAAGTCTTATGTTAAACAGAAAAATAAAACATCCCAAAACAAAACAAAAATCAACAATAAGACTATAAAATCAGACATAAGGAAATTAAAAACAAAACTCGTTTAACAAAACCAAAACATAAAGAAGTTAAAACAAAAACATGTTTTCATGTTCCGCGCTCGTATCGGACGTAAACACCCTCGAACTAAGAAACATAACTCGCACAGCTAACGGTGACGTCTGTTTCCCCCGTGAAAAGACGACCGTTAACTCGCAAGGCGGTGATCACGAGAGCGTCCTGTATCCCTCGAAAGAAACGATATCCACTTGTTCACAAATTCCGCATGAGCCAAAAACGTCTGTCAAGTCTCGCATCCCTCCTTGATGTCCGAACAAGTGTAAGCTTGTCGCACATACGCTCTACTCGAGGTGCGGTCCCATCAGTCTAGCCTCAACGGTCACGGATGCATGTGGATGCAGAAAAATATAGTAAAACCATGAAAAGAAAGGACAAAGTAGCCAGAGCGAAAGAAAATCATGAGAAGGAAAAAGGCTGAAAAACTCTGGCATTGTAGCCCGAAAAACGTATAAAGTAACAAAGCAATAAGTGAAGCAACGGCAAAATTTTCAAAAAGCAAATCTTGAAAATCGAAAACAGTAATCACGCTCCCCATACGAGTATAAAAGACGGAGCGGTGAGGTGTAAATCATCAAAAGCATCTAAAAGCAACAAAACATCCAGGCAACTAAAACCACAATACTCTGAAAAACAAAACACCAACACGTCCCATCAAAATGCCTGCTCCATCATCTGTCTTCTTCGTCGAAGGTGCCAACCTAGGCAGAACAAACCGACTGGCCTACAGCATGGTCAACGAGCGTCCCGAAGAGCTACCGAACGAGCTCGACAGAATGCCGCGTCTGGTCTTCGTCGAGGAACACTACTCATCCAGATTCTTCGTCACTTCCATGGAAGAGACGTTCTTCCTGGAGGACCAAGGCACTCTGAAGACCTCCTACTACGGCTCGGCAAACTCCATCATGTTCTTCATCTCCGAAAGACTACAAGAGTTCAACCTAGAGTCCACTTGCCACTTTCTGGAGCAAGGTACCTACTACCAACTCTCGATGACGGCCCAGAGAATGCCCAGAGTAACTCGTCTGCCTGTAACTTGGCCCAAGGCCCGACTACTAGTGTGGAACTACAGAGGAGTCGCTAGGCGTTCCCAGGAGTTCTCGTGTACCCTGAGAGACCTGAAGAACCAATACAAGCCAAACATGGTCTTCTCACCGAGACCCAGTGGCAGCCTCAAGACGATCACGGTCTCATCCCACTCTGGTTCCCTCAAACAAACCGGTTCGAGCTTCCTAGCCAGAACAACGTAGGCGGCATGTGGTTCTCGTAGAGCAACAGCATCCAAGTCAACATCAACAACGACCCCAACAGCTTCAGGGTCAACGTCGTTCCAAGGCGATAAATGTATTTTTATTTTTATAAAATATCAATGTAATATTTCTGTTTGTAATGATAATATTAGCAATATTAATAATATTTATATTTTCGCTTATTTCTGGCATCATTACCTCTTATGTGTATATTCTGCGACAGCTGGCGTCCCTTGACTGGATCCATAATGCACTAACTAAATGATATAAAATAACTAAAAAATGGAGCAAACTATGCAAACAAGAACAACAAACACGCAAGGACTGCCCAACAAGACCTAACGCCCGCTCCGCTACCAAAATGAAACGCCCCGACCCGTATTTACCGTACACAGTAAACACGTGCCGGAACTGTGACGACCCAACCAAACCAAGCCCAGCATACAGTGTATACAATAGAAATCCTGGTCAACCCGACCCACCCCTCAACAAATGGGTCGTCTCTTCAACCTCAGCTCACCTTGAGTAGGCGAGGCGGCGACGAAGCAGGGGATCAGTGCAGAAGAAAGGCGAGGCGCGACGGCTGCACAGGCAGCGGTTCGCGGGCGGCAGAGGCGGCGGAAGGGGAACACGGCTACTGGAGGCGAACGGCGAGCAGCTGCTTGCTTCGTCAGCAGTGGATCTCCTCACGGCGGCGTCGGCTGCTTGGAGCTGCAGGCGGCGGCGAGCTGCAGAGGAGACGGCGACGGCCAGGGCAGGGAGGAGAAGGAAGGAAGGAGAGGGCGGCAGCTTGTGGTGGTGGCGTCGGCGGCCGGTCCTCCTCTTCCTCTTTTCTTTTTTTTCTTTCCCGTTTCTTTTTTTTTACTTATTTCCTCTCTTTTTTTTTTCCTTTACGATTTCTTCTCTTTTTTTTTTCTTTTTCACTCATTTTCTTTCTTCTCTTTTTTTTTCTGTTTCAGTTTCTTTTTTTCTTCTCTTTTTCTCTCCCTCTCTCTTTTTTTCTTTCTTCTTCTTTCTTTTCTCTCTTTTTTTTTTTCCTCTCTTTTTCTTTTTCTTCTCCTCTTCTTTCCCTTCCTGCTTTCTCCTTTTGTAACCCGTGAAGATGGTGTGCGGCGTGTGAAGGCTGCGCCGCCTTCAATAATACAGACGGGTCCGATCCGGACCAGAAAATAACTGATACCCCCTTAGTTATTTTCCGGTGTGATTTTTCCGAAATCTCGGGACCCGAAAAATACCAACTTAGGCCCGAAAAATCCCGAGTGCGGGAAAATTCTCGGTTTCGAAAAACGACGCTCGATTTACCTTGAATTAATTACCCAAGATTAATTCAACAGTAAATCACGATAAAAAGACTTTTACAGTCCTGGTAAAAATCCAAAATTTTTACTCGGGCTGTTATATCTGAGTTTTCTGCATCTTCCTATCTCAACCGCCTCCCCTTCTTATAGTCTGAGATTAGACAGCTAGGTGTCAGTTTTTCAAATGTGGACTCTTTTTTTGTCTCCGAAAAGATCCAGAAGATTTTTCGGTAATTAAAAACTTTGCATTATTTGTCAGTAAACTCCAAAGCTTTTCAATCTTCAAGGTTTTGTTTTTGGAAAAGTCTGCCACTACTTTAATTATTGCTCAATAATTCTGATCTTTTCCGACATGAGTGGCAGAAATAAGCCTAATATTGACACATGTATTGCAGCCTGAAGCTAGCAATTGAGTAATTGAAACTTACCATATCCAGCCAGAAGCTGGAATGCACTAGCCTGAAGCTAGCAATTTTAAGTGTTTAAATACACAGTTTTCACAGCCCGCAGCTGAGACCAACTAGAAGTTGGCAGATAGATATGTGATTTATAGCTTCTATGCACCAGCCAGAAGTTGGTAAATAATTTTCCTAAGTTATTATATCCAGCCTGAAGCTGGCACATAAATAGCAGCCTGAAGCTGACACCAACTTGAAGTTGGTGCATGGACTTATTGTTTGGCACGACCAGATGGGCCATCCCAGGTCAATAATGATGCATAAAATTTATTTGGTCATTCATTGAAAAACCAGAAGTTTTACAATCAATGAATTTCCACGTGTTTGTTTGCTGCGAAATTAATTATACGGCCTTCCTAAGAAGAGATTGGCCTAGAATCACCAGCAAGTTTGGAAATAATTCAAGGACATGTACACGGACTAATAAATCCGCCGAGTTGACCATCTAGGTAATTTTTACGATGCATCGACTAGATGGTCTATTGTGTGACGCAAGTTGGCATTGTGCGCATTTATTTTGATGATTAAGCCACTTGCGGGTACATATCCCTACTTATGTTATTAGACTATATGTCTAGATAATGCTGGTATATTTCTTCAATGGATAATATATATCATTGGAAATAAACCCAAATAGATCTGGGGGAATATTGATAATTAATTGCAGGACCATTGTTAATGAAATATTACTGTTTGAGAAAATGGTATTTTATATGTAACGTCCCGGCTTGTCGACTGTCACTACAGACCAACACAGGACCTTTCCAACATGCTTTGTCCTCACTCGCACATTTCCAGGGAGAACTTCCCAAGAGGTCACCCATCCTAGAATTGCTCCAAGTCAAGCACGTTTAACATTGGAGTTTTTCTAACCGAAAAGGTAGGTTCACCTTGTTGACATAGTTAGTACCCATCAAACCGTTTAAGCCATTCTCGATTGTGCAGTCCCATACCTGTACAACCTCGAAATCACTTCATTTGAGCTATTCTTAATTATACAATCCCATACCCGTATAATTATGAAATTGCCCCAACTGTGCAGCCCCATCCCTACACAGTCTCAGAATCTCTCCTATTCTGGTGTGGATTCGGTTCATTCCTGTGCCCCTCCGTCTAGAAGCCTGCCAGAAGTCGCTCCTTGTCCATGCTCATCATGGCACCGACGTACACTTCCCGCCCTCATAGACCCCGGGTGTCACAGGCCCACCAGCTTTCGCTAGGTTTGTCCCGGAACCCTGCACCGTACTAGGGGAGTTCTGGAGCTCCGCTACCAACTGTAACGTCCTTGTCCATGCTCATCATGGCACCGACGTACACTTCCCGCCCTCATAGACCCCGGGTGTCACAGGCCCACCAGCTTTCGCTAGGTTTGTCCCCGAACCCTGCACCGTACTAGGGGAGTTCTGGAGCTCCGCTACCAACTGTAACGTCCCGGCTTGTCGACTGTCACTACAGACCAACACGGGACCTTTCCAACATGCTTTGTCCTCACTCGCACGTTTTCTGGGAGAACTTCCCAGGAGGTCACCCATCCTAGAATTGCTCCAAGTCAAGCACGTTTAACTTTGGAGTTTTTCTAGAATGAGCACCGAAAAGGTAGGTGCACCTTGTTGACATAGTTAGTACCCATCAAACCGTTTAAGCCATTCTCGATTGTGTAGTCCCATACCTGTACAACCTCGAAATCACTTCATTTTAGCTATTCTTAATTATACAATCCCATACCCGTATAATTATGAAATCACCCCAACTGTGCAGCCCCATCCCTACACAGTCTCGGGATCTCTCCTATTCCGGTGTGGATTCGGTTCATTCCTGTGCCCCTCCGTCTAGAAGCCTGCCCGAAGCCGCTCCTTGTCCATGCTCATCCTGGCACCGACGTACACTTCCCGCCCTCATAGACCCCGGGTGTCACATTATATGCAGCAACACTTGTGTGCATCAAGCCAACAAGTTATCATAAGGTCTCCCCATTTAATTGATTCATGGTCACGAACCTAATAACTCTCATCTTCGGACCGTTGGTTATACAGTATATAATGCTCCACCACAGTATAGTAAAGATGGTCCTTAAAGAAGGTTGGGAATAGATGTTGGGTATAAAAATCTCCATCAATTACAAAATAATTGAAACCATTGACTCACGATTGGAGATTTGTTAATTTGACGATAGAGTTTACCCAACATCAGGGGGAGAAAGTAAGCAGCTGGATCAAGATATTATTGAAATATATTATCAATATATAGTTGTTGATCCTCAAACAAATTAGTGTGAACCTGAAGTTCAAAAGATGATTCATTTGCAGGAAAATTGATATGCAAGTGCCAGACACATAAAGTGACCAAATCTTGTATACCAGCTGCAAATGCTCCTGTTCAAATTAATGTTCCAGAAGAACAAGAATAGTATGCAAATGAATCTAAAGTACGCAAGAAGCGTAGAATATACTCGGTTCCAAAAGAAAACAAAATTCTCGATAGAGAGAAAGGAGCAAAAGAGATAAGATGGCCCCAGTTAGAAAAGATGGCCTCCAGTAGAGGTTCATATTAAATGTCCTCCAGAAGAGGTCTTCTGACACAATTGATAAAGTTCCAGAAGTAACACAGGTATCTGAAATAAATGAAAATGATGAGATCTCAATTACAGTGTCAGGAATGTGATGGAACCGACGTGAAATAACCGTCGACGGAATATTTGTTTTATTTATAATATAGCGCTAAATAAAATGAGGATCATGAACCTACATCTAGTGGTCAATGTAGGCGTAGAATGATTGGTCAAATTGAGAAACATGATTAAGGCTGTGTTAGACTCGCAAGTGAAGCAAGATATTTTCCGGACCTGTAGTCCGTACACCAGATGGTGTAGAACCAGTCGATTGAAAAATGGGTATTTGTGCAAAAAGGAAATCATAATAGAGAAATTCAAAGCACGGCTTATCGCACAAGGTTTTACCCAAACGACTTGATATTAATTGTGAGGAGATATACTCCCTTGTGGTGGATGCAATTATTTTTGATAAGTCTGGCATAATATGAAAAATTAAAAACGCATCTAATAGATGCCCTTACAGCCTATATTTCTATGGATCCATATATCATGACATATATAAGAGAATCCCTGAAGGATTCAAGTTGCTTGAAGCAACTAATTCCCGGGAATATACAAAATTAAGTTAAATTGATGGTTTAAACCAATTTGCGTGTGCATAGTATAAAGTATGTGCATGAATTTATTTTTGCTTATGTTGATAATTCATATGTATTTTTGTAATTTAAATATTATTGAAACTCCTGGAGAAGCTTCCAAATGCCGTGCTATGATAAAAAATCTCATAAAGAATTAGATTGGTCCTGAAGTACCCTATCCAAGTGCAATTTATCTTGCTAGTAACATAAAGCCTGAAGCTTTTGCTATAAATTTATTTGCAAAATATAATTTTGCTCTAACGTATTTATATTGGAATATAATATATAAATACATATTCTATTATCTTGGTATATGGAATTATTTTAACCTTGTGAGGCCAAGGTGCATCTAGTAGATTTTGTAGATGTAGGTCTTTTATTTGATCCGCATAAAGCACAGGTAGATACATCAAGTATCATTGTGACCAGAAAACAAAGTATCGTTGTTGCCTTTTCAAATAATGGAGAAATTGTGTTCATACATGAAGTTAGCCGAGAATGTGCTTGGCTAAGATCGATGATGCAGCATAGTCAAGATTCATATGGATTAGTTAGCGAGGAAGATGTTCCAATGACGATTTATGAAGATAATGCTAGCTGCATTGCCCAATTGAAGGGAGGATACATCAAGAATCATTCAAGTGACATCTGGCAGGTTTATTTACAAAATCAGTTGCTACTACAACTTTTGAAGAATTGATGAAGAGGATTGGTTTATGGAGGATTCGAGATATCAAGGGATGCCAAAATCAGGGGGAGTAGAATACGCATTCCACTCTTTTTTCCTTCACCAAGTTTTTGTCCCACTGGGTTTTTCTTGGTAAGGTTTTTAACGAGGCAGTGCTTCCTAAGCGTATTCTATCTAAGGTGCAATGACATTCAAGGGGGAGTGTTATAAATAAATTATGGTGAATGTCATTGTTACTATCCAGTAAAACTCATTTTTACCATACCCGAATTTACCCCCGGTAAATACTTTACCCATACACCAAACTTCTACTTGGAATTATCTCTTTGGCTAATTACCCTCCATAATTCCATTTGTCTTAATCCTAATATCATCTTCCTTTACCTAACATCCTTTTGATTTTATCCTTTTAAATTAATCATACTTATTTGTTTTTATCCTCCCATTTCCAACTATAACTACCCCTTCATTCCTTCACTTTCATACACTTACAACCCACCATAAACTTCACTCTCTACTCATTCCATACACTTCTCTTCCAATCTCCCTCCATCTAAATTTATTATTCTCTTCTACATATTATTATCAAAAGTGTATTATTATTACCAAAGTTGTATTATTACCTTGATCAAGTTTGATCAAGTTTGTATTATTCCATCAAATAGTGAAAATCTTCCCCAATTTTATAACAGAAGTCTTTTTTTTGGTCGAAAACATAGCGTGTTGATAACATAATTGAAAGAGTACAAATATCCCAATAATACAGCATACAAACCAAACCAAGTCTGATAATTTGCAAGGTTATAATAAACAAAACCAACAGGAATTGTCAACCCTGCCAATGACCACAACCATAAAACATAACCATTACAACAGAAAATACAGCAGCAATAGAATAACACGGTATACATCATGTGGAACTACGTTGAGATGCAACAACATCCCTATCCCGCAATTCGTCCCGCATCAAACCTGATCATAAAACAAGAGAGTAAGCACAAAAACTCACCAGCTCATAGAAACCATCCCACTGCATTGTCGGAGGGGGATCGCGGAATTAGCCGAATACATTATATGGTACCAGGGTGCAAGAATGCATTTGAATAGGGGGGCGTCTACAGAGTAGAGTGACCGTTCCAGTGCCGAGCACTTTGAATATCCCAAAAGGAATATTGGAAACCTCATATAAGTCCAATTCCTCCCCCTCCCACAATGTTTTGACATGATTTCAGGAGTGGTGCCCAGAGTGTACAAGAGCAGCAAGATCATCCGATAAGCAGTTACATCAGAGCTGCAAAACCCTAGGATTAGCACTTAGGCTAGGACAAAAGGGTTCGAAACAAAGATCCCGTCGAGACGGGTTGAGGAAATTGTTTCTCGCAAAGCTTGCGACAAAAAATTCATGATAATCTCCCTTCCTCCGAGGTATTATCTGACTCATATACCAGAACTTATTCATTTGGTGCTGGGAGAGCCGATGCGGGTGTCCTCGGCTCCCCTGGATTCTGCCTGTTAGCAGCCCTTGCTGCTCTTTGTGATGCCTCCTCCAAGTCGAAGGCTTGCACAAGTTCAGTCATAGTAGGTTGGTACCTCGACCTTGGTTTTCCGGGCCAACCTCTTCCAACTCAGTTTGGATGCCAACGTGTGAATTGGAGAAGCGTCGTGTAGCTCAGTCACCAGTTCGGTGATAGTGTTCATAATGCTCGTATGGACTCTTCTTGTCGCTTCTTGTATAGGCGATTAAATAGTCTCATCATCCAATTTTCTCTTCTTGCACTGTGTCTCCATGTGGTTCTGAGTTTTACCATCCTCGTTGCGAGCACCAAGGTTTCCTTTAGACAGAAAAGGTAGATCGGTCTCATTCACATCCTCCTGCTGTTCCAAAGAGATTTGTTTTATGGCTGGATAGTGCTTTCCGACCATCTCTTTCGCCCTCATCCATGGGCCAAAGCTATCCTCTGCCTCCCTCTCTATGCCTTCGTCCGGTTGTGGGTTGCGTAGACACCGATTCGTGGGGTGGGTAATGAGCCCACATCGGCAGCATAACTCACCTAGTCTTTCATATTGGAATTTGATCCAATTCTCCTTCCCATTCAGATCCAGACAGGCTACCCCGGGGAGTAGTGGTTTATCCGTCTCAATTTCAACGTGAGCCCGGATAAAACCCTTCCAACCTAACATCGCCTCCAGGGAAGGCTCAGAATGATGGAAAACAGGGAATACAGCACGAATTCTAGCTATTTTCTCATGAATCAACAAGCTAGACAGAATATCATGTAATTGAACCCAGAACATAACTTGGCGAAAACTAACCTGACTGAGTATCATATCCGGGTACCACCCCTTCAAGTAGAAATTCATGTTTGAAACAAGCCACGGAGACCCTTTGAGAACTTTCTTCTTGTCCTCTTCCAATTCAAAACCAATGAGAAATACATTGTTTGGTTTTGGTATGAGCCTGAAGTCGCCCTTAATATACCACACATTCAGCATCTGGCATCGGATTTGACTGATATGTGGCCACCGTTCGCCCAATATCTTGCCGACAACATATGTCCTAGCGACGATGGCGCCCAAGCTCTCCTTGGCATCATGAACTCTACCATCAGTATTGGATCCTCCAAGGTCTATGACCCTTCGCGAGGGTTCCGCCATACTAGCGCAGCAGCAGAAGATAATAAAACCAGATCGGGCTGGTGCTTTTAAAAACAAGCTTGTACAATCTGGATCTCGCAACCAGATACTAATGACTATACTCTTGACGAGAAGATGTTTTTAAATTATGTTTGAAGGAAATTTGGGGTTGGGGGTTCAGACCTAAAAGAAGAGAGGAGGTGCGGCGATGAAGTGTACTAGGGACCGATTTGTGGCCATGGCTAGGGTTGGGAGGATTTCACGCGTTACACGCGCCAAGTATATTTTTTCAATAGTTGATTGTCTAGTATATATAGAAGTCTAGGTTGGTGGCTGGTGGGTTTCATAATGGCAAATGTTCTTCTGTTTGCGCTAAGTTATGGGCAAGGTTTTCTGGTTTAGACATATGATGGAAGACAGAGAATCGACAGATGTTGAACTCAAATGTAGGAAACAACAACACTTGCACTGATGTTATGTAGGTTCCCTCTTTGGATCAGGCTCATAAGGCACTCATGCAGCCCTAAACAGTAAAAGGGAATAAAAAACTAGCAAATGTGTGCAGAGTTTTTTCCTAAACCAGTTGGCTTTAAACATTGTTGATCAAATTTTGTTTCTCTAAAATGTCTTTATCAAATTGGGTTTTCTATGCTGTATAGGCCCTAAACTCTTTTTCCATGTTTGAATTTGTTATTAGATTGATCAAATAGAAGAAAAACCAAAAGCAGCAGAGCCAATCCGAAGCAAAGCCAGTAAAAAAAAGAAAAAATAGATTATGATTACCATTCCAATTTTCAATTTCTCTATGATTCAGAAACCAGCCAAGATTTATCTGAAACCAAAAGGTTAAATGTATATTTGGACCAGTCTATATTTGCTTCCATATTTTTTCCGTCAAATTACCTGCTACATTATATTAGATATATATCTTTTTGCCATCAATAACCAAAAAACATCTGTTTGTTAAATCAATCACCAAGAGACTAACTGGTGAAGAGTAGTTAGTACCAAAAAGGAGATAAATCGGCCCAATCACAATGGTTTTCTCCTATAACTATGAGGAATTTAGAATTCCTGTAGCCTACCCAGTTCCTGTTGAGCTGCTACGTACCCTGAACCTGAAACCATGCCATCATTTATTGATATTTTTCTCCTCCATCATGAAACTACTTTTAACTGTTGGCATGAATCCATCCTAAACACTGACAAACAAAATGGAGACTGATAGTCAACTTTATTAATTGCTGTTAGACAGTGGCTATTCATTGCATTACTTACTAGTTGTACTACAATATCTTCGTTGGGCTAGTTTCTGCAGAATGGAGATACTTTCATGTTGATAAATACCTAATTGATTGGACACCACAACTGGTAATTAATTTTTGTTCTGTTAACAAAAGACCATTAGGTTCAGAAAATTCTGGTTCGTCTGTGTCGTTCCGATATCGTAAAAGTGACAATGAGGAAATTTAGTTTGCCGTTCATTCTCGCAAGATAAACAAGCCTTAAGAATTTTCATATCTGGAAGTAACAGGGTGTTTTAAGTTGTGCCTCATTGCCCTCTATGGAATAATCAAGCTGTTGTGATGATTTTGCTAGACAACAACAGTCCGATTACATACTCAACACAACATGGCATGGAATTCTGGGGATGCATTACTTTTGGGTGGAAATTTTAATGCAATGGTTAAAGCTAAGTAAACATTTGGTGGCAAGACAAATGGCATTTCTAAAAATTAAAGCCTTATGCACTTATTTTGAGAGCGTGGCCCTCTATGGCCTAGAGGCTACAGAGGACACACACACCCCTTTACTTGGAATAACAGGCATGCAAATGGAAACATCCGCAGGAGACTAGATAGGTTCATGGGGAATGAAGAGTAGAGAGGGCTATACAAAAATACTACTATTGACTTCCATTTTTTAATGCTAATCATGGAGGAAATCCTTGCTGCCGTTGGCAAAGCATACTTGTGGGACGAGAAATTCTTGTGAGATAAATACGACAGAGAGTAATTGAAACATCAAATTGATGTTTCAAAAGTACCTATGACCGCCTGCATCCCTCTTATAGCATCAGGCAAGTAGAATTAAGTTCCTACAGAAACGAATTCCCCCAGGCAAGCGCCCTTTGCTACATTTTTGGTAATCTCTTGGAGAATTATTAATTAGCATAAAAAAAGTTCTCTTACAGGATGAGCTTTACCTTGGCGCACAGTGCCCTTTCTCAAGAAAAACGTGGCACCAGTCCTGACACGATACCTGGAGATGATTTGTGGGTTTGGAAGGAAAACTAATGAGCAATTTGATGGAAAACGATGTTCCTGTGCTGGAACTGTGGAAACTGCGAAATTCTTTGTGCAGGTATTGTAACGGCAAAGGTACGGATCCTCAATCAGGAAATTTTTGAATCCTGAAGACATACCAGCTGCAAAGCCTTCCAATGTAGCTGCCTGTGCCAAAAGCAGATATTCCTTCTCTCGACTATCAAAATCAACTTGGATGGTGCAGTTCTGAAACAGGGCCACCGTTGGAGCAATTGCATTGGATCACGGAGGACAAATCACACCAGCACCAGCAAGATGCTTCATCCAGAGAGCTTAGCATTAGCAGCAGCGATTCTTCCAGCGAGTCCCCAAATTTTGAAAAGAGCATGCTTGTGAGGGAACTGCACGCAGCCCATTGGAAGCATCCTCAAGAGCAGCGTAACTCCAGCTTATGAAAGCAGACTACTGGAAGTTCTAGTTTCTCTAGACAAGACTCATCCCAAAGAAATTGTTGATGAAAGCCACATAATTACGCAGGCATCAGTTTTGGGGTTACGCATGCTGTTGTGCAAAATTTGTTCTCCTTTTCCTGTCAAACATGGCTTTAATTTTTTTCTAGTATGTAGCATTTTATGAGATTAAACCTAACTTAATGACGTGATAATCGTGTATGACTAGAATACTATTCCTCACTATCTAGTTAGACAAACCTTAAAGAGAAAGAACTAATCCTCATGAAGACAAGAAATCAGAAATTAGCATAATAGAATCGTCTGATACATAGTGGAGACTAATTAGTTCCAAATCTTTTGAGTTTACGTAATCAATTGATTAGAAATTTGTAGAGAATAATTAGTTTCAAATCTTATGAATTTATGTTACTAATTGATTCAATTAGGCATCACATAATTATGGGTTAATTACTGATTATGATATACAATCCAATATAATCCAGGTGATAATAATATCCATTAAAATCGCGCTCACGAAATCATGCTTCTGCTTTTTCATCTTCCCCCATGCAGGATTAGGTTTCAAATTGGTTTAGAACTCAATAATATATCACAAACAGTAACTCCGATGACTATAATAATTGAAATGAACTATATGTTCAAAAAAAAAAAAAAATGGACTATGAAGAAGTCCAAAGTGCACTATCCTACATCGTGGGCTTTACTTTGTATATTGCAAAACTGAAACAAGTTCGAAAAAGAAAAGAAAGCAGATGCCAGAATTTTCCCCTTGCTTCCAGACGTCCAAGCAGAAGTGAGGTGGCAGAGTATTTAGTATTTACTGAACGAATAAGCAACGCAAGGAAAAGAAAAATGAAACGCAAGGAAAGACCCACACGATTGCTGTCTCAATTCCAGCAATCTCTGATCGTCCATGCCAGAACAAACAATCAAGGCCTCTAAAGCTTCATCTAGTTTGTCCTCCCCATCTAGATAACAACTGCAGAGATCCATTCATGTACGTAAAGAACACAAGGAGGAAATAGATATGGCATGAGTTCGGAAGAAAAGCTGCTAATCAACGTTTTCATTCTTCCTTGCACCAAGTTAGAGTACCGTTTACCAGCTAATGCACCTGAAGACTTGAGACAAAGATAATCAACTACCTAACAAAGCTTCATTTAACTCCAGACTCAGAAGACCACAACTGTGGCACAGTTGAAGAAAAAGATAGAAGCTAACAGGAGATGTAAACAAAATGATACTCCTGCTTGAATAGGAAGATCCAAATTTGGTCATTAATAACTACAAAGTCCATATTATTCTAAGATCCCTAAGATCCAGCCTTCACCCTGCAAGTCATGCCATAAAAGAAGACATTGGAAGCCTACCAGATACCCAAAATTATGCAAGGGACCAAAACAACCTCAAATCCCCTAGAATGACAGATGGAAACTTAAGCACAAACAAATAGAATTCCATTACAGTGGCTTTACACGGACCTATTCTTACTGGACTTTACAGCTTTAGACTGTGGCATGGATGATAAAAGAGTGCTACGATTAAACCCTACTCCAGTGAAGAGTAATATTACTTCTCATAAATTCTCCACTTGACCAAAGGTTTAAGGAAAACAGCATGGAAATATAAACTTCCTAACCTTCTCCCCCACAATGCTTCACAAACTGTCAACTCTAGAACCCAAGATAACAACGTTCGTTCTAAAATAATCAGGTAGAAGAAAGCATATGGCAAGAGAAGGTTATGTTGGTTCTAAAATAATCCCGTAGAAGAAAGCATATGGCAAGAGAAGGTTAATACTATCATATAAGGAGTACGTATTCCTAAACTTACAAAAGCTTTGAGTAACTAAGCATCAATCACTAGTAGTAGCAAGTAGAACTGGAATTCCATTCTTATATGAGAAAGAGATTGGAATAAACCCGCCAAAAGACCAATTCAGTGTGGGAAAAGAACTGTAGACCAAAATCCCAGCTGCAGTACCGAATCACATTCCAGAAGCAACCAGCAGAACCCTATGCATAACTAGCAAGTAAGTCGGGGAAAACCACAAAATTCACTGAACTTGATTTATAAAGGAGGGATCAACAGAGTATATATATGAACAACTTCCTCAATCACAAAAAGAAATCATTAAAGCGCCACATGTATATACAAGACCAAGCTAGAAACAAATCCAAATCAAGATTACTTTGTCTCAGTTCAAATTGCGAACTAATGATTTACCACCAGAGCAGAGCAACGACCACCAAGAAGCCAATAAACAGCAGAAGATTTTTCAACGCAGTATCAGCCTGCTGCCCTCGACCCCTGGAGTAAGGAAAGCCATGCACATGACCGCCATGAAACGAATGAAACCCTCCTAGAGGAAACCCCGACGTCGTTCCATAAACAGTAGCGTCCGGGAACCCATGGAACTGGATATTAAGCAAGGACGGGAATAGAGACAAACCCCCAAAGGCAGACAACGTAAACCCACCAAACCTAGCAGTTGCAGTAGGCACAAAACCCCCCAATCCCCCCATCATACCAAACCCATTCAAATTGGGGAAAGTATTCGTCTCGGGAGGAGGAGCCGTCTCGGGCCTCTGCCCGGCGGGACGACTAGGGATATCGATCCCTGGGTAGGATTTGGATCGAGGGTCGGTGGGTGTCTTGCCTCTGCCGTAGAGAGGCACCAATTTCTCCTCCTGTATTAGGGCCTTACAAACGGGGCACTCGTGGGATTGGGAGTGGTGGTGCAGCCACCTGTACAGGCACGGCCAACAGTACAAGTGGCCGCAAAGCGTCACAATCGGATCTTGAGCCAATTCGAAGCATATATTGCACTCGAAATCCCCGGCGTCATTCTGGGTATTGCCGGAATACGACGACGATTCCGCCGATGGATCGCCAAACCCACCCGACATGTCAAACCTGTAGAGTAGAAGGAATTCATAAGCTAAAAAACAACGATATATTCCTTTAAACGAAATTGCATCAATTGACCTAATCTAACAACTGATCCATCAAGAGATAGGGATGATTAATTAAGGGGTAGGTGAGATAAAGAACGAAACTTTAACAAGTTAATGAGTGAAATACCTGGAAAAAAACACGGAAAATTGGGGGGTGAGAGAGAGAGTGAAGGATTGATTACTGTGGACGGTGAAGACGAAGAAGAAGGACGGGAAGCGTGAAACAATAGCAGGTTTAAAGGGAGGAGGAAACTTGCGTGGAAGATTCGCGAGAGTAGCTAGTGGGAGAGAGAGAGAGAGAAAAGGGAAGAATAAAAATTGCTTTGCAATTAACGAATTCGTAAAAACCGCGTGCGGGGCTTGGCTGTTTTTATACTTTTTTAATATTCGTCGCCTAAGTTGTGTTTTTACTTTGCTGCTCTTTTTTATCTATATTATCTATTAAACCATGAAGACATAAAAACACCAAAACAGCGAAACATGCGAAACTATTAAAATACTTTTTATTAATTAAATCACAATATATTATTTTTCCTGCCTTTCTTTCTCTGTACAACAAAAGCACAATACTATAATACAATTACAATTATAATCTATATCTATATCTATATCTATATCTATATTTATATCTATCTATCTATATCTATACTTACTATATATAAAAGCACGAACGCAGTGAAACACGAAACAACCGAAAATACAGATATAACCCTATTTAATAATAATAATAATAAAATACTATCTACAAAAGCATGAAGACAGGAAAATACCAAAATAGCGAAACGTGCGAAACTTCTAAAATACCTTTTGAAACGCCCCGACCCGTATTTACCATACACAGTAAACACGTGCCGGAACTGTGATGACCCAACCAAAATAAGCCCAGCATACAGTATATAAAACAATAAACTGGCCAACAACCCAATATCAAAACTGAAAACTGGCCCTTCGGCCCAACAAGGAACTCATCACTCGAACCCCGGGGACATCAACAACAACAACTATCCGGCCCAATGGCCCAATTACAACATATGCACAGCAGAAAACTCAACAATAGGCACAGCGAAGACTTATGACTCACATGACAACATATGCAAAGCCCAATGCAACTAATGGATCCGAGTCCTGTCCGAGGGTACGCTTCAGCTTGCCCTGTACGTTCCTGCACTACAAACAACTCATCCTACGGGATGAAACCCCGCAGGCGAGGGGTCAGTCCGAAGCGCTCACCGACGAAAGATAAACAGAGATATATAATCAACCGTAATACTTTCGAAGTAATACAACCATCAAACAGAAGAATCTAACACATACAACACGACAGAGGAATCCAACAACAAACAGCACAACAGAGGAATCTTACTAGATCATATCAAGGCCAAGACCAAAAGAATAATTATTATCAATTCCAATTTTATCTTCCGGGCCCCTGTCACTGGATAAGCTAGGGTCGTACCAGGTTATCAATTAATTCCGGATGCCAGGTCAAAGAACCATACCATATCTTACTATACCGGGACCACGTCCCAAAACCGGATATTTGGTATATCCAAACCACTGGGTATTCGGTATACCCCAACCACAGGCATCAACATGCCAACCAGATATTCGGTATATCCGAACCACTGGGTATTCGGTATACCCCAACTACAGGCATCAACATGCCAACCGGATATTCGGTATATCCGAACCACTGGGTATTTGGTATACCCTAACCACAAGCACCAACATGCCAACCAAATCAAGTAACCAAACCAAGTAACCGACCATAGCATCCCAGAATTAATTTTCAAACCATCGGGTCGTACCACTACCTCCCACATATATCATCATCTCATATCAATTCCAACTTCCAATTTCCAATTTCCATTTCTCAATTATCCACAGTCAATAGTTTATTCCAATTATCCAATTCCCTATTAGCTCAAGTTACACAACAGACCAATCCTTCAACAGTTTCATAACATCAGTTACTCAGTCCAACATCAATCACAACACAGTATCCAATAAACCAACAACAGTCATACAGCGGTTCAGTCAAGCAAATCAACATCATAGCAACAACAACAACAATAACTATAGCAGCCAAATACCCAACACAATTCCATATTACCAAGTATCCATCAACAATACATATAACACCAATTATTCACAATTAACAGTTCATCACAATATCCACACGACCAATAGCACAATCCAACAACAGCAACATCAATAACCATAACAGTCAAATATCCAACAATGACCCTCTCAGTAGTTCATTCAAACAACAAAACACATAATTATCCACATTGACCAGTCCATCATTATTCTCAACACAATATCACAAATCCAATATCACAGTCTAACATCAACAACAACGACAACATCATAGCAGTCAATCAACCAACAGTAATCATCTCAGTAGTTCAATCAAGCAACAAAACAAACACAGTATTACGGGCACATATCAAGGGTTATCCATCCTCACCTTGGCCGATTACTCAACTCCGAAAATAATGACCGGTCCAACGCCGGCTCCTCGGGAAACTGTCCGATTTCCAAACCTATACAACAAAACCATACATACACATGAATGCACTTAATCGGTATACTATGATGCCCAAACTGCGAAATATACCCATCCCGGTTACATATCTTTTATTATTTCCATTTACCGAAAATATTTTACCGTACGTATTTCCGAATATAATTTCGGTACCATACTTTAATTAAAATTCTATTTAAAATACTTTCATAAAATAATTATAATTTTCCAAAATAATAATCTCCATAATTTTTTTTGGAAATTATAACATATGTATATATTTTCCAGACAATTATATTATCAAAATAATTACTTTATTTATATTTATAAAATTACTATGTATTTATATTCCTTAGAAAATAGATGTATTCCATATACCCTTTTTTCCAGACTATAGATATATATATATATATATATAAGTTTTATTATTATTGTCCTTTCTCCTAACGTATTGATCATATATATGTTTTTCATAATTATTTTCCCAAAACATTAACTATAGTATATTTCCCAAAAGCTAAAATTACAACTTATCATTTTCCTCAAAATATACATATATATATGTTTTCCAGAGTTATTATCTTAATTTTATTATTATTATTATTTGTTTTTATTATTTTTAAAAGGACTGGCCGTGAACAGTGCCTGACTGGGCCGTACAGAGTGCTAAGCTCAGGCCCACCCAGGGCCAGGCTCAAGCCCATGTGCAGGACCAAGCCCACTGCCTCACAGCCCACTAAGCCCAAGTTCAAACACAGCCCCAATCTCGCGGGTCGACCCGACCCGTCCCTTCACAAACAGGTCGTCACCCTTACCTTCGTATGCAGGTGGCGGCGCGGCAGAACGAGGCGGCGATGCAGGCGGCACATCGGGACGGCAGCAGCAGCAAGGGTGGCGTGCAGGGGAGGCGTGGCGCGGCGGCATCGTGCTGCAGCTGTGGTGGTTGCCGCAGCAAGGAAGAGACGATGTCGGATCCAAACGGAATGGCCGTCGGGTCCCCGGCTATGTCCGGCGCGTCGTGCGGCGAGGGCGGGCGGCGATGGCTGCGTTACGTCGGCGACAACGAGAGGGAGCCGTCGGTGTGGGTGGTGCCGGTCGTGGTGGAGGTGGTGGTGAGGTGATGTGGCCGGCCGGTCTTCCTCTACCCACTGCTTTTCCTTTTTTTTTTTCTTCTTTTTTTTTCTTATTTTTTTTCCTTCTCTTCTATTTTTCTTTTCCGGTTCCCCTCTCTTCTCTTTTCTCTCCCTCTTTTTCTTTTTCTACTCTCTTTTTTTCTCTTCTTTCTTTTCCTTCTTTTTTTTTCTTCTCTTCCTCCCTTCTGCATCTTCACCGGCTTTAAGCTGTTTTTCTTTTTTTTTACTATTCCACTTGTGAATCAATAATGAAATTCGTCCGCATTACGGGCGAGTCCGGTCCGGACCAGAAAATAACAGATACCCCTTAGTTATTTTTCCGGTGTGATTTTCCGAGAAATTCCGAAACCCGAAAAATACCAACATAGTTCTGAAAAATCCACGGGAAAATCACGAGCGCGGGAAAACCCTCGGTTTCGAAAAAACGACTCCCGATTTACCTTGAATTAATTATCCAAGATTAATTCAACATAAATCACGGTAAAAAGACTTCTACAGTCCCGGTAAAAATCAAAAATTTTACCCGGGCTGTTACAGTCTACCCCCCTTAAAAAGAATTTCGTCCCCAAAATTCCGTCTTATCTGTGGGTCCTACCACGATAAGCTTCTGGCACACTCGGCCAGGTGTCCAACCTCAACGCGATATGTCGCTTATACCCTTAAGCGACATCTCGTCCGCTTATAAATACCAAACCTCATGACTGACATACTCACACACAGTCATGGATTCTCCACTGAGATCTCGAACGACCTCAGACTCCGAGAACAACAGCTACATCGACGGCACTGCTTTCCCGACAAGTTCCGATGAAGAACCCTCGAAGAAGCGATTCAAAACCAACATCATCGGCCTGAAGGAGCACATGGTGGTCTCCCCGAAACGACGGAAGAAACGTGCCAGCAAGAAGGCTGAAGATCGCAAGGGCAAGGCGGTAGCTGAGAGCAGCACTCCGCAGCAGAAACTGACGCAGCTGAACGTCTCCCTGAAGAAGATCAGCTCGGCGGTGGCGCAGATCGAACTGGCGTGTGCGGAACTGTTCCCACACATGAAGAACGTCCAACAACTTGTAAAAGACCTAGAGAAGCAAGTAACTCCATAGAGTACTTCTTCTCCGATGTAAAACCATATAAAATAAATTTCCTTTTAAAGTCAAAATCTCTTATGTGAAGAAATATTATGTTAAACGGAAAATAAAACATCTCAAAGCAAAATAAGAATCAACTATAAGAATATAAAATCAAATTTAAAGAAATTAAAGACAAAACTCGTTTAACAATTCAAAACAAAAAGAAATTAAAACCAAAACATGTTTTCATGAACGGTGCTCGTATCGGACGTGAACATCCTCGAATCACGAAACGTAACTCGCACAACTAACGGTGTCGTCTGTCTCCCTCGTGGAAAAGACATCCATTAACTCACACGTACTGTGTCCCTCGAAAGAAACGATACCCACTTGTTCACAATTTCCGCATGAGCCAAAACATCTGTCTCGTCTCGTATCTCTCCACGATGTCCGAACAGCTATGAACTTGTCGCACATGCGCTCTACTCGAGGTGTGGTCCCATCCATCTGGCCTCAACGGTCACGGATGCATGTGATGAAAGATGCAAGAAAAATATAGAAAGGCCATAAAAAGAAAGGACAAGGTAGCCAGAGCAAAAGAAAATCATGTGATGGAAAAAGACTGAAAAACTCTGGC
The DNA here is from genome assembly GCA_028386065.3 of Turnera subulata. Taxonomy (NCBI): domain Eukaryota; kingdom Viridiplantae; phylum Streptophyta; class Magnoliopsida; order Malpighiales; family Passifloraceae; genus Turnera; species Turnera subulata. Next base: position 321,741 of record JAKUCV010001844.1, read on the forward strand.
ACGGTAGTCCGAAAAATGCGTAAAGTGACCAAGCAACGAGGCAATAAATGAAAGCGACGGTAAATTTTCAAAAAGCAAATCTTGAAAATCGAAAACAATAAACACGCTCCCCATAAGAGTATAAAAGACGAAGCGGTGATGTGTAAATCATCAAAAGCATTAAAGCAAACAAAACTCTCAGAAAACAAAACCACAACGTTCAAAACACCACACGTCGAAACACGATGCTTGCTCCCTCATCAGTCTTCTTCGTCGAAGGTGCCAACCTAGGCAGAAGAAATCGTCTGGCCTACAGCATGGTCAACGAGCATGCTGAAGAGCTACCGAACGAGCTCGGCAGGATGCCACGCCTAGTCTTCGTCGACGAACTCTACTCGTCGCGGTTCTTCGTCACTCCAATGGAAGAGGTGTTCTTCCTAGAGGATCGCGGCACTCTGAGGACATCCTACTACAGATCGGCAAACTCCGTGATGTTCTTCATCTCCGAAAGGCTTCAGGAGTTCAACCTGGAGTCCACTTGCCAAACTGTGGAGCAAGGTGCCTACTACCAGCTCTCGATGACGGCTCAGAGCATGCCCAGAGTGACTCGGCTACCTTCAACCTGGCCAAAGGCACGACTACTGGTGTGGAACTGCAGAGGAGTTGCAAGACGTGCCCAGGAGTTCTCGCGTACCCTGAGGGACTTGAAGAACCAATATAAGCCGAACATAGTTCTTCTGACGGAGACCCAATGGCAACCTCGAGACGATCACGGTCTCATCCCACTCCGATTCCCTCAAGCTAACCGATTCGAGATTCCTGGCCAGAATGACAGGGGCGGCATGTGGTTCTCGTGGAGCGACAGAGTCACGGTCAACATCAACAACGACCCCAAACAGTTTCCGTGTCAACGTCGTTCCAAATCGTTAAATGTATTTTCTTTATTTTTATAAAATATCAAATATCAATGTAATATTTCCCTTTGTAATATCAATATTATCAATATTAATAATATTTGTACTTTCGCTTATTTATGGCATCATTACCTCTTATGTGTATGTTCTGCGACAGCTGGCGTCCCTCGACTGGATCCATAATGCACTAGCTAGATGATATAAAATAATAAACAACTGGAGCGAACCATGCAAACAAGACAACAAACACACAAAGACTGCCCAACAAGACCTAACGCCCGCTCCGCCACCAAAATGAAACGCCCCAACCCGTATTTACCATACACAGTAAATACGTGCCGGAACTGTGACGACCCAACCAAAATAAGCCCAGCATACAGTATATAAAACAATAAACTGGCCAACAGCCCAATATCAAACTTGAAAACCGGCCCTTCGGCCCAACAAGGAACTCGTCACCCGAACCCCGGGGACATCAACAACAACAACCATCCGGCCCAATGGCCCAATTACAACATATGCACAGCAGAAAACTCAACAATAGGCACAGCGGAAGACTTATGACTCACATGACAACATATGCAAAGCCCAATGCAACTAATGGATCCGAGTCCTGTCCGAGGGTACGCTTCAGCTTGCCTTGTATGTTTCTGCACTACAAACAACTCATCCTACGGGATGAAACCCCGCAGGCGAGGGGTCAGTCCGAAGCGCTCACCGACGAAAGATAAACAGAGATATATAATCAACCGTAATACTTTCGAAGTAATACAACCATCAAACAGAAGAATCTAACACATACAACACGACAGAGGAATCCAACAACAAACAGCACAACAGAGGAATCTTACTAGATCATATCAAGGCCAAGACCAAAAGAATAATTATTATCAATTCCAATTTTATCTTCCGGGCCCCTGTCACTGGATAAGCTAGGGTCGTACCAGGTTATCAATTAATTCCGGATGCCAGGTCAAAGAACCATACCATATCTTACTATACCGGGACCACGTCCCAAAACCGGATATTTGGTATATCCAAACCACTGGGTATTCGGTATACCCCAACCACAGGCATCAACATGCCAACCGGATATTCAGGATATCTGAACCACTGGGTATTCGGTATACCCCAACTACAGGCATCAACATGCCAACCGGATATTCGGCATATCCAAACCACTGGGTATTTGGTATACCCTAACCACAGGCATCAACATGCCAACCAAATCAAGTAACCAAACCCAAGTAACCGACCATAGCATCCCAGAATTAATTTTCAAACCATCGGGTCGTACCACTACCTCCCACATATATCATCATCTCATATCAATTCCAACTTCCAATTTCCAATTTCCATTTCTCAATTATCCACAGTCAATAGTTTATTCCAATTATCCAATCACAACACTGTCTACCGTCAACAATCACAATATCCATAACAGTCAAACAATTATCCAATTCCCTATTAGCTCAAGTTACACAACAGACCAATCCTTCAACAGTTTCATAACATCAGTTACTCAGTCCAACATCAATCACAACACAGTATCCAATAAACCAACAACAGTCATACAGCGGTTCAGTCAAGCAAATCAACATCATAGCAACAACAACAACAATAACCATAGCAGCCAAATACCCAACACAATTCCATATTACCAAGTATCCATCAACAATACATATAACACCAATTATTCACAATTAACAGTTCATCACAATATCCACACGACCAATAGCACAATCCAACAACAGCAACATCAATAACCATAACAGTCAAATATCCAACAATGACCCTCTCAGTAGTTCATTCAAACAACAAAACACATAATTATCCACATTGACCAGTCCATCATTATTCTCAACACAATATCACAAATCCAATATCACAGTCTAACATCAACAACAACGACAACATCATAGCAGTCAATCAACCAACAGTAATCATCTCAGTAGTTCAATCAAGCAACAAAACAAACACAGTATTACGGGCACATATCAAGGGTTATCCATCCTCACCTTGGCCGATTACTCAACTCCGAAAATAATGACCGGTCCAACGCCGGCTCCTCGGGAAACTGTCCGATTTCCAAACCTATACAACAAAACCATACATACACATGAATGCACTTAATCGGTATACTATGATGCCCAAACTGCGAAATATACCCATCCCGGTTACATATCTTTTATTATTTCCATTTACCGAAAATATTTTACCGTACGTATTTCCGAATATAATTTCGGTACCATACTTTAATTAAAATTCTATTTAAAATACTTTCATAAAATAATTATAATTTTCCAAAATAATAATCTCCATAATTTTTTTTGGAAATTATAACATATGTATATATTTTCCAGACAATTATATTATCAAAATAATTACTTTATTTATATTTATAAAATTACTATGTATTTATATTCCTTAGAAAATAGATGTATTCCATATACCCTTTTTTCCAGACTATAGATATATATATATATATATATAAGTTTTATTATTATTGTCCTTTCTCCTAACGTATTGATCATATATATGTTTTTCATAATTATTTTCCCAAAACATTAACTATAGTATATTTCCCAAAAGCTAAAATTACAACTTATCATTTTCCTCAAAATATACATATATATATGTTTTCCAGAGTTATTATCTTAATTTTATTATTATTATTATTTGTTTTTATTATTTTTAAAAGGACTGGGCCGTGAACAGTGCTAAGCTCAGGCCCACCCAGGGCCCAGGCTCAAGCCCATGTGCAGGACCAAGCCCACTGCCTCACAGCCCACTAAGCCCAAGTTCAAACACAGCCCCAATCTCGCGGGTCGACCCGACCCGTCCCTTCACAAACAGGTCGTCACCCTTACCTTAGTATGCAGGTGGCGGCGCGGCAGAACGAGGCGGCGATGCAGGCGGCACATCGGGACGGCAGCAGCAGCAACGGTGGCGTGCAGGGGAGGCGTGGCGCGGCGGCGTCGTGCTACAGCTGTGGTGGTTGCCGCAGCAAGGAAGAGACGACGTCAGATCCAAACGGAATGGTCGTCGGGTCCCCGGCTATGTCCGGCGCGTCGTGCGGCGAGGGCGGGCGGCGATGGCTGCGTTACGTCGGCGACAACGAGAGGGAGCCGTCGGTGTGGGTGGTGCCGGTCGTGGTGGAGGTGGTGGTGAGGTGATGTGGCCGGCCGGTCTTCCTCTACCCACTGCTTTTCCTTTTTTTTTTCTTCTTTTTTTTTTCTTATTTTTTTTCCTTCTCTTCTATTTTTCTTTTCCGGTTCCCCTCTCTTCTCTTTTCTCTCCCTTTTTTTCTTTTTCTACTCTCTTTTTTTCTCTTCTTTCTTTTCCTTCTTTTTTTTTTCTTCTCTTCCTCCCTTCTGCATCTTCACCGGCTTTAACTGTTTTTCTTTTTTTTACTATTCCACTTGTGAATCAATAATGAAATTCGTCCGCATTACGGGCGAGTCCGGTCCGGACCAGAAAATAACAGATACCCCTTAGTTATTTTTCCGGTGTGATTTTCCGAGAAATTCTGAAACCCGAAAAATACCAACTTAGTTCTGAAAAATCCACGGGAAAATCACGAGCGCGGGAAAACCCTCGGTTTCGAAAAAACGACTCCCGATTTACCTTGAATTAATTACCCAAGATTAATTCAACAGTAAATCACGGTAAAAAGACTTCTACAGTCCCGGTAAAAATCAAAAATTTTACCCGGGTTGTTACACCTTTCATTAATTAAATCACCAAACATTATTTTTCCTGCCGCGTCTTCCTCTGCACAATAAAAGCATAATATTGTAATACAATTTCTATATCTATATCTATCTATACTCTATATAAACGTACGAACACAGCGAAACGCGAAACAACCGAAAATACAAAAATAACCCTATTTAATAATAATAATAATAATAATAATAATAATAATAATAATAATTAATATCTTTTATTTAATTGAAACGACATATCATACAATAATGAATGACATGTAGTTTCTATGTACTATATATAAAAGAACTAACTCAAACAATAGATGAAAATAAAAATAACTATACTTATATTAATAATAATATAAAATATAAATTAATATTTTACTTTTATTTTACTACGAGGAACTATCAGATAACAATGAATGATATTTTTAGTTCTTATTATAACCAAGAAAATATGTAAAAATACTCCTACTAATTAGCATTACTCTTATTTTATTAAGACGAAACGCCATAATAATGACTGACATGTAATTTTATTCCTGGAGTCTACATCTCCATTTTGCTTTAGGGATGTCATCAAAGGTAAACCACGGTCCTCCAGGTGAGGACTTATGGTCAGGAAATTCAAATGGACCATTTGATCCAGTAGGGACTGTTCCTGACATGTGTGTGTTCCTGTGAAACGCCCCGACCCGTATTTACCGTACACGGTAAACACGTGCCGGAACTGTGACGACCCAACCAAAATAAGACCAAGCATACAGTGTGAACATCAACAACTCGGGCCCAACGGCCCAAAATAGTAAAACAACATAAATAACAAATCTGGCCCAATGGCCCAATAATAACAGAAGTATGCACAGCGGAAGACTTAAACTCACATAAACACTGTATGCATAAATGCAAACTATGGATCCAAGCCCGTCCAAGGGAAACGTCGCAGCCTGTCTGGAATGCATCAACCTGTACCAAAAGTAACTCATCCTACGGGATGAAAGCCCGCAGGTGAGGGGTGAGTCCGAAGTGCTCACGACAATGGAAAGACGATCAGTATGCACACTAAAAATTACTCAAGTCAAAAAACATAGGCTAAACAGCCCAACCGAAAGACACGACCCAAAAGACTCAATAAAACCAATTATCCAATTTTATCTTTCCCGGGCCCCGTCACGGATAAGCTAGGGTCGTACAAGGTTATCAACCTGTTCCTGGTGCCAGATCAAAAAAAACCCAGGGATAGACATCCCAAAAATAACAAACCGGGATAGACATCCCAAGCATAGACATGCTTATCAAGTAACCTAGATCATGGCCACCACAAATAGTCTCTAACCATCCGGTCGTACCTCTACTTACCACGCGACAATTATATCATCATTAAAACCAAACTCAGGGATCGATATCCCTAACCAAAATACCAAGGATCGACATCCTCATCACAATTCATTAGTTATCCATTCACTTATTCCAAACGACACAGAAAATCAACACGGGGATAAACATCCCAAAAATACCAAATAAGCACCGGGATAGACATCCCGAGTCAAAACACAACAAAAGCACAGCATCCAACAATGCAACAACACCAAACACAATAACCGAGTAATAAGGCACATATTGAAGGAAATCCATCCTCACCTTGGCCGATTACTCAACTTCGGAAACTA
>JAKUCV010001845.1:10797-52162 GCA_028386065.3 Turnera subulata
GAGGGTCAAAGCCCTATATCATTTCAAAAAGGAGAAATAGCGACAGAATAACGCGGGGTCAAAAAGCCCCAAGTATCTAACTGCAAAAAATACAAAACATCATTTGGTGGTTGCGGGAAAATAACCGTGGCCGGTAACCAGTACGAAGCAAGCCGCGCCAAGGAATCCGCCACATTGTTCGCCTCACAAAGAACAAACCGAAACGAGACCTCCCAATCTTGATGAACCAGAGCCTGGATATGCTGCAGCAATTCGAAAGGCAAGTCAACTGGAGTGCCATCCCGCAAATGTGAAATGAGGGAGAAAGCATCAGACTCCACCTCCACTCTCCGATACCCACAGGACCAAGCCAAGGCCAGACCAGCCTGGATTGCCCATCCTTCAGCTTATAAGGCCGAGACAGCCCCCAAAGAGGCTCCAAAACCCGACATCCACATCCCATGCTCATCCCGAATGACACCCCAGCACTAGCCCCTCTCAAACGAGACAATGCCCCATCAGTGTTCACTTTAACATATCCCACAGCTGGAGGAGTCCAAGCCACCCTCAAAGTTGTAAGCAGCCCCTGATATACTCCACCATGGCCAAAAGCAAGAGATGCCACCTGCACCTCCTGGACCCGAACAAGAATCGTATGCAGTAACCCAGAAGACGATGAGGACTTGCCTTCAAAGACTACCAAATTACGATCTAGCCAGAGCGCATGAAGAGCAATAGCAAAGACAATATTCCATGTGGTAGACACTTGGTGAGTTGAAAATCTATTAGACAAATTCGTCGCACACCACTGAGAACGATCAAGATGAAAGAAAAGACCCCAAGAGCTGGGGTTAATCAGATGAGTCCACATATAATGAACCACAAGGCAGTCCCGCAACATATGTAATAATGACTCAGGGACTGTTGGCAACAAGGACAGAGCGAGGAGGAGGCCAAATGCCGTCGTTGCCGCTCCTGATTAGTGAGTAATTTCCCATGCATAACAACCCACAAGTGAGCCCGCACCCTCTGAGGGACCTTAACCCTCCAAATCTGCTTCCAAATTGTCCCAACCTCATCCCAATCATCAGAGCATAGCAAGGAATAGGCCGAAGCAACCGAAAATGCACCATTTGCTGTACCCAACCAAGACGGCACATCCGGACCAGCACCCCTCTCTGGGACTGTAATTGCAGCTAACTGCAAACAGATGGACTCAGGAAGATAGACCGCCAAAATATCCCAACGCCACTGACCTTCATGGTTAACAAAGTCCGCAACAGGCCGCCCTATTAGATACGTCTTTTCCTTTTCTTTTTGAACTTGTATTGTCAATTCGTTATTGACATGCATTTATTTTTTTTATTTTTTTTGTACATGCATTTATTTCGCAACAACTATATCCTTTGTTAGCTCGACTTTCACATTTTTTTTGTCTTATCTTGTCTTTTTTTGGTAACATTATCTTGTCTTTAATATGAAAAAAATTGGGAGACATATGTCACGATAAGGATTTATATCCCACCTGGGATGGTGGCCCCGTGGTACATTTATTTTTAGGATTCGTGTTTGAATCCGGACATTTTTAGTCTAGTTCTATAATAATGTGATGTGGCCGAATATAGCATTTTTGTAGGGTGGTGGTCATTGAATCCGGTGACTCCCCGACATTATGACACGTAGCAAGTAAGAGTATCTGCTGGTAGACTCAGGATGTAAACGGTATTGACTTACAGGACGATGATGACACCACTGACGTTTTTTTTTTTTTGCCTTCGATAAGGATTTATGTGAAAAACAATAAAAAGAAAAACCCTATATATGCCACCGCCGGTACTGCATATACTGCATACGAAGATAGCAGTTCCCTTGCTAACACGTATAAGGATATGGACATGAAAACGACCTTACAAAAAAGCTTGAGTACAAGTTTAGCATAAAAAAAAAAAAAAGCTCGAGTACAAGTCCAGTTTGAGTTATCTCAGGCCTTGAAGACCAATTAAAACTTTTATGAAGCTTTGGTTAATACAAAAACAAGCGAAGGTAAAGAGACTTGAGCAAGAACTTCGGTGATGCTCAAACAGTTCTGTTGAAAGTCAGAAGATATATAACATTTTCCTCAACAATATTGAGTTTCTTTGAAACTCCATCTTGACCTGTACGTATCATTACCACATATTTCAGACCAGCACATTCCACACAAATAATTTCAGGTCCATATCCTCTATGTTTCCACCTAAGTCAAGACCTCGACGGCCCTCACGCTTGTCCAACACTTTCTCCTCGTCCAACACACCGGGAAGACAAATAGCCTACTGATGAAAGCACTACTTTCAGTTTCAGATGGAATTGTTAGTAAAGGGAGCATCAAAGAAATTGTACAATGAATCAATAATAAAGAGCAAACATCCTTATAAATATAATCACAATTAATGCCTTTCGAGAATCATGGAAATTTCGAAACACGATAAGATAAAACTCTACCGTATCTTGGGAGGAACCAGTCACACTCATGACTCCCCATGAACTCTACTACTCTTTCTCATGTGTTGTTACCCTTTAGTGAGACTATGCTGCAGCTACGTACTTCTGTATATAGGAGTGCAGTGCCTGGTTCGATTTGGTTTGATGTGAAAACTCGTATTCACACGTCTTTTTTTTTTTTTATGAAACAATTGTAATAAATTGACATAAGGAAACAGAATACAGCGAGGACAGTCATCCAAAAGATGACTTTAAAACTGACCTAAATGACTTACACAGATGTTACACAAAGTCAGTATCTAACATCAAACTAACCTCATTTTACACTTAGAACCACACCAGGACTTTAAGTCATTCACACATTCACACGTACGTCTTTATCTATTCAATTACTGCACCGCTTGGTCCCGTTGGTCATGTAGCAAAACTCATATTCACGCATGGCTTTTTCCATGAGGAAACTTGCACACCTCGATATCTGCTGGTTCTAGTAATTTTGGGGCAACAAGGTCCCCGCACCATTCATCTCACTTGTTCTTGACAATATCTCCAAGATTTGAACCTGCAGGTTGCATATATCCTTAAGGAAGCTCAATGTTTCTTTGCTAGACCAACTAAGTTGATTTTTTTTTTTTTTTTATGAAACGAAGGATTTTATTGAGCAGCAGAATACCTACATTACATCATGATCAACTTTACAACAAACTCAAACACCCACTATTAAGTTATAACCTCGCACAGCCACGATTCTAACATAATGATAGCAATCCGAAAATCAAGATAAATTACAACCAGATCGGTGCCATGTGAGGATACACTCCGGATTGATAAGTAAAGCTGCAAGATCAAGGAGAAACTGGGTTGGGAAGCTTTAATCCACATCAGAGTCCTAAACAGCACGACTTCAAGCATCTTTCCCCAATCTGCCGTTTTGGATTCAAATACCAATTTGTTCCTTACTAACCAGATATTCCATATGGTAGTGAAAAAGATTACCATCCATGGAGCTCTAACTCTCCAGCTATCAACTAAACCTGCCCATTGACTATATAAATCATCCAAACTACTAGGACTGCACCAATTCTTGCACTGCTCCTTTGCACATGCTGTGTTTAGAGTCAGATTTTCTTTTGGTGTTGGTGGGATATATCATCTGGTAAAGGTTCAAATCCATGCTCTTGGATGATATTTGGTCTGGCTATCCTCTGGTCTATATATCTCGTTAATTAGCCGGAAATGACCTTATATCTTCAACAATAAGAGGTATTCTGTGGAAGTTCTTTATGATCTAATCAAGATGCGTATGGTGCGATTGGTGCTTGTACTGAAACCTAATGATTTGTGTTTTGTACGTAAATATCTTCATGATGAAGTATTTATTGTCTGTCCATTCTCCTAGCCTCGTATCTCATGCAAGCGGCATTATTATAACTTGTCTGCGCATACACGGGAAGCTTTAGAATTATGCAGCTGGGAAGTGGATGGATGTATAGCTCTGAGCTTACTGTGATGAATGGGCTTCATGTCACCGGACTTTCAGACTGGAACTTAATTATGTGTGCCTAGGTGGAGAATGAAGATCGATTGGTTATTGTTGGGCTGTGTACATCATCATGCGCTTGAATTTTGCTGGGCCTATGAATATCGCAGCAGAAGGTCTTAACTCTTAACCCAAATCTCTCTCCCAAACGGTCTTAAAAGGTCTGAGATGACAGTTCGTAATATAAATCCAATAACTCTTATCTTTCCAGATTCTAATCATAAATCCAAAACTATAATGAACTTGAAGAGAACTTTAAACTTTTGTGGTTAGTTAACATATATGATTAGACATTGGCGGGAGCATTGCTTTGATTAATACCAGATTGTGTTTATATATATCTTCAGGATGCATCCTAGGCACCACTGATGTCTTCGACAACTTCCTACGTACGTTGTCTGACACGTACAGGAACCCTAAACCAAAACTAGAGGGATCTTAACTTATTGCATTATAATTACAACAGAAGCACAGCACTGGGTATACACAAAGCACACACATATGACATATATACATAGTTACGAATATATATATATATATATATATATATATATATATATTGAAATAAACCAAGTGTATTATTACTGAAAAAAATGGTTTGTACAAATTGATAGTTAGTGTCGTCATAAAAGACAACCGACACTTGACTCCACTCCATGCTTGCATCGACCTCAGCGTTACTAATTACATCATACAAATTATAATGAAAAGCAACCTGTTTAGTTCTGATCCAAATCGTAGCTCTAAACAAGATCAGGTCGTAAGCTTTTTCCCCAACAAACACCAAACTATATATTCTTCTTCAACCATGCATATAGTCCAAACTGCTGCAGAGAATACAGTAGTCATCCATATATAATGTTTCCATGGTTTTGTTGTGGTCATTCCAGCCCTCTTGGGAGTTCAATTTGTTGCAAACCTCTTTTATGGCAAGACAAAACTGGTGAGTTATATGCTTTAATTAATACCAGATTTGTGTTTTGTACGTAATATATATCTTCATGATGAAGTATTCATTGCCTGTCGATTCTCCCAGCCACGTACGTATCTCATGGATGCGACCTTTTCTTTTTTTGATGGAAGTCGAGAAACTTTATTGCAGTAGAAAGTTATGTACAAAAATTGTATGAAAAAATGGTTATGACTTTAAGCCCAACTTCTAAAGCGACATATCAGTGAGTATAACCAATATGCACTGATTTGCCTGAACCCCACCCTCTAAACGGCTCTGACGAGCAAATGATAGATCCTGCATGGATGCGACCTTATAACTAATTGTCTGGTTCCTTATCCTTACGATTACCAAATAAAAGCTTTTAAAAAAATAAAAGAATAAACAAACACAATAGGTACACTGTTTTATTCATTCAACCACATCACGACATAGAAGCATATAGCCGGCAATGTCATAGCATGCCCCTGATTGCTTCGACAGCTTTTCTTCGTTCCGACACACAGGAACTCGAAACCAAACTAGTAGCTAGCTGGACCTTAATTTATAGGATTATTGCAAATGCACACACACACACAACAACACATATAGATATAGCACTTCCCTAGCGAGCCATCAATGTAATGATCTCATTGAATCGCCAGGCATTTATTTTCATGTGCACATCCCCAAACCGGACGGCGAAATCACAGGGCACTTACCACTGCAGCATTCTGAGTCAAATTCGCAAAATCTGCCGCCTTCTTTGCAAGTAAGCCTCTTTTTTTATTCTCTTCTTTTCTTTACTCTTTTGGAGGCCATAGCCACCGACCATTCCACCATCCACCGCCGTCCATTGCCACCCTCTTCACACACAGAAAAATAACATTACTAATTTCTCCTCTTTGTCCAAACTTGAACAACCCTAAACAAACACAAAATCCACAACCTCAGCAATTGCCTCATGATTTTGTGATAAAAAAATCAAATTATTTACACAGTAGTTCACTGGAACTATAAGGAATCAACTGAACCAAAAAATTATAGAATACCTTTTGCTATAAATGAAAAAATTAAAAATTTTTTACACACCAACCATGAGATAGCACTCGGGCATGGGATTTGTAGGCATCAACGCCGCCCTCCGCCTCCGCGACGCCGCTCTTGACCTCCACCTCCACCAGGGTGCCTCGCCCCCCCTTCCCGCCGGTCGAATTGGAGCAAATGAACAAACTTTGGCGCGACCCAGTCCTCGCCTCGGCCCTACGAGTCAACCCTACGATTGAACTCAGCGCCCTGAGCAGCGGGGTGGGCGGTGCTGAGTTGGCGGCGACATAGAGGCATGGGGAGGAGAAGTGGGTGTGGGGATGGCGGTGGGCGATAGATCTTACCCACGCGGCGAGGGCGGCGATTCCATTTAGCCCTTGTCTTCCTGGGTTTCGGTGCTTGCTTCGCCGAGCAGGGAGTACAGCCTCCCGATTTGAGGCTCTCTAGAAGCAACCACTGTGGCGTGCCTTGCTCCTCGGTGTTGTCAAGTCCAATTGAACTAATGGCGGCTGTCTCGAGCAGAGGTAGAAAGAATATGGGTAGAGAAAAGAGACGATGAGGGAGTTTCGAGGAGAGTACAAAGGCGTGGTGGAGTTGAGGGTCCGGCGGTGGTGGCTGATCTGGATTAAGGGAAGAAGAAGAGGAAGGAAGGATGGGAGAGAGACGAAGAGAGAAAAAAAAAGAAACTGAGAGGAATAGTTAAATTGAGTACAAAACGCACCGTATAATGCAAGGTGCATTTTTAAAAGTTAAAATTTCTCATTATAAAAGATTTTTTTAAAAAAGATTTTATTAAAGAAAGAAAAAATATTAAATAAATAGGTTGTGTGTGGGCTCTATGTGACAAGTGTCAACACCATAATTATCAATCGGCTGTAAATTGGATAAGATGACCCGGTAAATCATGAGTTCAGGGACAATATGAGTGAAATTAAAAGAAAAGGGACAACAAATACGAAATTAACAAAGTGAAAGGATATAAAAAACTTTTTTTACCCTAAAGCGTAACTTTTTTTAATGTAAAAATATAGATAAATAATAGTGGTAAATAAATTTAATAAACACTCAATACATTTTATTAGAATTTTTGAAAAAAAGGAAAATTTCTAAGTTGGTGAACCGAAAAATCGGGCCTGGTTTGTACGGTTCAACCAAAATCGGGAAAACCGTCTGGTCAAACCTTATCCACAGAAAGTCTATTTTTAAGGTTCTTGAAAATCGGGTGGACAACCGGCCGGTCCGGTTTTCACAACATTGCTTATTTGTCACCTATAAAATATTTTACTTGTTGCTTTTATCGTTGTCGAGAGCAAATTTTTATGGAAAGATATGACTAGTGAATTATATTATATTTATTCGAGTCTCATGAGACCTAATATATAACTTGTATGGTTCATTATTTATCTTTATTATTGTGAGAATCTGGACCAAATATCCCTTTAGCCTTCTCATCTTGATCGATGGAGTCGCTATCTTGATTTTATTTTGTGTGAAAAAATCAGAAAGAAAAACCAAAATCTTGCTCCTTAAGCCCACAAAAAACCCGATTTGCTAACCAAAGATGCCGGACTCGTGGATAGAAAGGTATGAGGAACCCCATCCATGCTTGGGCGAAATAGTATTCAATTTAAGCGATAACTATGTTTCGTGCATGTGTGCAAGTGTGTAAACCAGATTTCCAGCAACAAAAAATCATCCAAATATCGTGCATAAACAAAAAAAAAATATAAAGAACAAAATAAAAGAGGAAAAAATAAATTAGCTTGCGCCTCCACCATTGGAGACATCCTACGTATCCTAGTCGGGTTTGAAGCCCACGTACGTAGTTCTTGGGTTAGATCAACACTTGAAGCAAACATATTAGTATCAACATATCATCACAGAGAAATTCGTGGACCAAGGATTAGAATTAAAGATTTAGAATCTACTTACTTCAAAGGGTGTGTTCTTTGGCGTTCTTGGCGCTTTTGGTTTATAGATTGTCTCTACTATTTTCCCACTTCTTTGTTCCACTTTGTAACTCTCTAGAGCTACTAGAAAAACACAAAACTAAAGTAAATCCACGTAAGATCTGATAGAGAAAGGCAAAAGAAATTGGGTCGAGAATAAAACCCTAAATCTGATGGCTAGCTAGGAGCTAAGATTAAAAAAAAAAAAAGAGAAAAAATAAGAAAATATTTCAGAAATAGATCCACAAGTATTTAGTTAATTGAATGTGCGTAAAAGGAATCGAATGTGCGTAGTAATTTAGTTAATTGAATAGCCAATCAAGGCATGGATTTCCACTTGTACAGACGAAAAAAAATTCCACTTGTACATTAATTCAGTTTCAGCTAACTACGTAGTACGTACAGCCAAAGCATTTAGTCACCATGGACCATATATGGTCCCAATTCTCCATGCAAATACCAGTGCAGCAGTTTTATATATATATATATATATATGATCCTCAGGACAAAGCACGTTGACATGGACCCAAGTGTACATCAGACTTGTATCTGCAACTCCAGGGCAGAGATCCAAAGCAGAACAAATACAAACTTGTCTCGAGTTAGTAAAATGTTAACTTGTTTATACCAATAGTAATTAATTTATCTCAATTGGTTTTCCATTGTGAGATATTTTCCCTGAAGATTGGAATCCGCCGCCGCAGGGAATTTTGTTGGTGTCACTTTTTTTTTGATAGAACATCAATTTTAATTATTAATTATTAACAGAGTACGAAGACCCTTTAGAATCTGATTACAGCAATAGCAACAGGTGCCACGCAAATCTGTCTATATCTTTACAATTCTATGAGACCTGTTTATACTATATATATTGCAGTTTAACGAATTCTTGATTACTCTCAACATGAAAGTAGCAGAAATCTGGCAATTATAAAAATGATTGAGATAGAGGAAATTATATATATATAACTATAGTAGAAACTATTGCAAACAGCGTGTGCATTCAAGAACTTTTTCCAATGCATGCAAACATATACAAGCAAAAAAAAAAAAAAAACCTATACAAGCAAAAACGATCAAGTTATAAGAAGTTACAGTTGCTGTATATTCATTTCCGTTTCCTCATCAACAAAGACTATGTTGAGTCAAACTCTCACTACTGTAATCTACACAAACCTTCACCCTCCATTTGATCACATGCATTCTCCCTGCAAGTCCATGCATCCCCACACCCCAAGATCATTGAGTTCCAGCAGAACAAATCTTTCATCTCCATTGCTTCAAACACTAGATGTCCCTCCTTAATTAAGACTTCCGCACTTGATCATGTACATATTAACCAATCCGTTTAATTTCTACCAAAATGTTTTTGTCCACGAAGGCTCTAATCACATAACCGATCACGGATTCAGTGAAGCGAACTGACTCCGCTCAAACAGATTAAACAGTAGAAATATGGTCACAATAAAGGCTTGGTCCTTGCTTACGAATGCAACCTACACACTTTGAGGAATATCTGTTTGGGAGGTTAATATTATTATTGCTCCATTTTATAGTTAGTAACCTCATGACTAGCCTCTTTGGGGTTTCAAACCCTTTTGCTTTTTTATATCTTGTTTTGGTGGTCTCATACTTCTGCTGTTTTACACTCTTGTTCTCCAGAAATTTTCTACTGCACATTTCTTTTTTGATGCCAAAAAAAGTTATGCTTTACAATTATTCCTGTTGGTGGTCACATTACCGCTCTCCAATCTCCAAGGTTTCCTGCACGAATTCGAGTGACTTGGGCTTCCACGGGAAGCTTTAGAATTATGCTGGGAAGTGGATGTATAGCTCTGGGCTTACTATGATGAATGGGCTTCATATCACCAGACTTTCAGATTGGACTTAATTATGTGGGCCTAGGTGGTGAATGAAGATCGGTTTGTTATTGTTGGGCTGTGTACATTATCATGGGCTTGAGTTTTGCTGGGCCTATAAATATCGCAGGGGCCTATGAATATCGCAGCAGGAGGTCTTAAGTCTTAACCCCATTCTCTCTCTCCCAACCGATCTCAAAAGGTCTGGTGTTAATATATCGGTTAATCTGCTTTAATTTCAATGGTTTTGCTGTGGTTATCCCAGCCCTTGGAGTTCAATTTGTTGCAAACCTCTTTTATGGCAAGATATATAAAACTAGTGAGTTATATGCTTTAATTAATCCCAGATTTTGTTTTGTACTAGGTAATATCTTCATGATGAACGTATATTTGTTGCCTGTCCATTCTCCCAGCCTCGTATCTCATGCCACCTTATAACTTGTCTGGTTCCTTATTATCCTTATGATTACAAAATAAAAGATGTAAAAAAAAAAAGAATAAACAAAGACAATACGTGCACTGTTTTATTCATTCAGCCACATCACGACATAGAAGCATACCCGGCAATGTCATAGCATGGCCCTGATTGCTTCGACAACTTTTCTTCGTTCCAGACAGTAGTAGTAGCTGGACCTTAATTTATAGGATTATTGCAAGTGGAAACACACACAACAACACATATAGATATAGCATTAGCACTTCCCTAACGATCAATGTAGCGATCTCATCGAATCGCCAGGCATTCATTTCCAATACTACATTATTTTCATATGCACTCCAACACAGGTATGGGAAACCCCACAGTAGTGCATTTACCACTGCAGCAATCTGGCGAAGTACCACAAAGTTCGCCGGGACCGACGCAAGTAAGCCTCTGATCGTGAGGAAGTCGTCCACCTCGGAGCATAATATCATACAAGGAAGTCGTCACCTATTTTCCCCGTTCTTTCCTTTTTTGCTCCCGATTTCCCTTAATTCCTCCTTGATTTGATTCTACCGCGTAATTAACCCATAAACAACCCAGAATCACCTCTTTTCTTGATTGGTACTCCCCCAATCATCCCCTAATTGATTGATTACACATTAAGTCCCTATTTTGTGCCCAAATTATACCAAAAACACATTTGCCATTAAGGGATGATTTAACTCTGATTTTTCACGAAAATCAAAGCTAAAATTAGTCTGCAAGCAATGTGTTTATGGGCTACTCAACTCTGAAAAGTTCATACTTTATTAACTTAGGCCCTCATATTCATCCTTAACCCAAAAATAAATCATCTCATTATAATCAGGTTAAAATAAACAAGAAAGCCTAAATAAACAAAATAGGATGATATTTTAATGAACTGGACTTTAGTATATTTTTATCCTAAGATTAAATCATCTTATTAATCCTAAGATACAAACATATAAATTCCAATTCACAAAATATGCATTCCACTAAAATAAATTCTAAGTGTGCCTTAGCCAATGACCAAATCATCTCATTAATCTTATGGTTTGAGCATACCTGAAATCTAAATTAGAAGAATATTTATGGGTCAAATTTGGGTGTTCACAGATGCCGCTCGTTGATGAGTTCTTAGAAACTAAGGAGGAAACAACACAAGAAAAAAGGAACAACCAAATTTGAATGAATTTTTTTTTTTATAAAAAAATTTGAATGAATTGATGTGAGTGCCCCAAATGGCGTAGTACCGGTAGAACCTGAACCCGAGGAAGTCACGGAAGTACCATTCCAGTTGCTTGCCCAAATTCCAAGGTTACATTTCCCAGATCATGGTATTTGGATTGGCAATGTATGGTCATGTTTTCCCCTGTTTCTAACATGTTTAGAACGTAGGCTCGAGTTTCTGCTTCAACAACATTGGTGTCCTACAGGCCCATGGTCAACAACACCAGTACCAGAAAGCAGCAGTAGTTCTTCATCAGCTTTTCCATTGTTGATTTTTTCCTGTTTTGGACAGAACCAAAACGATAAAAAGAGATGGGTAATTATATTGGGATCAGTCGAATTAAGGAGGAGCAACTGGCATTTATGTTGTTGTTCACCAAAACTAAGTTGTCATGCACATTTTATGTTTCTGTACATATCATTTAGAATTTGACAGCCAAGATGTCAACATTCAAGTAATGCAGAATTCACCGTTTTCGCAAAAAATAATTAAGATGTGACAATTTCGTCTTGCTACTAGAAAACAGTATATTGACCCCGAAAAAACAGAATAGAAATGAGAAAAGAAAGAAGCGTAGAAGTTCGCAGGCTCTCACTGTTGGATTAGGCTCACGGGCTTTTCCCTGGGTTTAGCCTTAAAGCCCATTCATTATAGATGGATTTCGTTATGAGCCCGCCCAGAATGGCAATAATATTTTCAACATATTTCAGGATATTTTGGCTGGATATATATATATTTTTTGGCTGGATATTTTGGAGTGTGAACGATGGTAAGTTGGAAACCATAAAGTGTGAACGTTTGGAGTGTGCAAATACCAAACTATGCTTGTTTTTTTAAAAAATATTGTATTCTACCATATAATTTTTTTAAAAAATTCTACCATATACTTTAAGAACAAATGCACCTTTAGAAATCTGATCGTTTCCGTTCTTTTAACATTTTTTTAAAAAATTCTACAATAGTACTTCAAGAAAAAAAGTTTGCAATATGTACTAGCCTAGGGTGAGCAGAATGACCAAACAACCCGGATTATCCGATGTTCGGTCTGAATTGTGCATAATTTGGACACTGTTCAAACCAAATTAAAAATTCGGGTTTAGTCTGGACATGACCAAATTGGCATATTAATTTGGTACGAGCAGCCTTAGGGAAATTTGGACAGGCCAAATAGCCAAACGGGCTTTTATACAAAACGACGTCGTGAAGGAAAGTAAAAAGAGATAAAACAAAGATAGAGGACGACTTCAGGCTAGGTAACAGCCTCGACACAAACCCCAAATCTAATCCCAAAACTTAATTCTTATTTTCCTCTCTCAGTCTCTCTCTCTCTCCCACCACTCTTCTTTGATCAAGAGCACGACAACGGTGACTCGAGCATGGCGGTGAATCATGTTGCTTTGGAGTGAATCCCTGGTTCCAGCAAGTAGCAATTGAAGTCTTGTTCAACTTTTTTTTTGTCTTGTTCCAGCAAGTAGCAATTAAAGTCTTATTCAACCTTTGAATCAGTAGAATTGAATCAGGTTTCCTTTGTCCATCTTGTTCAACTTTTTTTTTATGTTTTTGAATCTTTTTTTTTATAATTTAGATGCAAATTTGGATAGAATTGTAACCTAAATTTGAGTACTGGGCATGTATAACTTCATTATAACTTCATTTTGGATTTTTGGTGGACAATACAACATGTATAACTTCTATGAGGATTTATGAATTTTTTGGAGTTCTTTTTTTTTTACACATTTTTTTTGTTTGTTATTTGGGCAATTTGGACAAAGGGTGTCCAGACCAAAATATTTCGATCTATTCGGTATTTGGATAATCTGGGTTTGGACATTGGTACGGACACTCTCAGAGCAATTTGGTCAACCAAAGACCAAACCAAATTAAGGATATCCGAACCAAATAGCTCAAATGCTCTCCCATAGAGAGTGGAGTGTGTCGATGGTTGGAGCACGCCTTGCTCCACTTCAGGAATCATCTCTTCTTGAAGACTGTGAATTACCGAGAATCATCTCATCCTAGGGTTTTGGGAATCATCTTATCCCAAGGTTTGTGATAGAATTATCTCTTCTCTGCACCCTTATATATGGTCCAGCCTCCACGTAAATTCTGGTAGTAGAGCAGCAGTTTT
The DNA here is from genome assembly GCA_028386065.3 of Turnera subulata. NCBI lineage: Eukaryota > Viridiplantae > Streptophyta > Magnoliopsida > Malpighiales > Passifloraceae > Turnera > Turnera subulata. The sequence goes on from JAKUCV010001845.1 coordinate 24,391, forward strand.
CAGAAATTAAATATAATATGGCCCTCAGGATAGAGCACGTTGATATGGACCCAAAGGGATGGATACTGAAGAACCGACTGTTATGAGGATGACCGAATTCAATATTAACTAGTACACTCCCCCGCGTGTTCACGCGCTTAATCATACATATACATTATAAATATTTATTTCTATATAATAAAAAATTTTAATATTAAAAATATATTATATTCTAATACTTATAAATTTAAAATTTTCATGTTATATTCTAATAAATAATAACATAATTAAATTTATCATATATGCAATGAAAAAGGTTAATTAATTATTTTAGACATCAAAGCTCATGTATGTTATACTCACAATAGTAGCACATATACCAATACTTTTTTTTTTTTGCAAATTAATAAGTATGTTTACAACTTCAATTGTATCCTGTGAACTTGTTGAATATATTTATTATTAATTTTGGTTATCAAACCTAATAAGTAGGTTAACTAAATATTCAAAATACAACGTACAAATTTAATATGTACATTAAATTTTCATTTTGATTTCTAAACCTAATAACTAAAATAATTAAATTAATATTAAATTTGTACGATGTATCTGAACTATTAACAAAACTTACTATGTTAAAATATCGGAATCGCTAATATAGTCAATATTTTTCTATATAAGTATTGATAAATACGTCTTAAAAATTAATAAGTACGTTCAAGACCTGATAAATTAAATAGTAAATATAGATTTAATACCGATAAGTATATATACAACTTAAATACAATGTAAATATTATATTCTATGAACTTGTTGAATATATTTATTATTAATTTTGGTTATCGAACCTAATAAGTAGATTAAATAAATATTCAAAGTACAATGCACAAAATTAATATAACATTAAAATTTAAGTTTTATTTATAAACCTAATAACTAAAATATATCAACTAACCAAAAAAACATATGAGTGTTCACACAGGATAGTTCTATTTAGTGGTAGGTGATAGTTATTTCTATTTTTAACTTGTATATTAATTAATTGGGAGAAAATTGGTGGTTAAGATTCATTTAAAAATATTGCTGATCAAGAAAATAAATACATAATTCGACCCATCTTATTTTTTCATCACCTAATTGGGATTATTTATTTCAAAGACGGCTTTCCAAGAAAGCAATTATTGAGTTATATGTCCGTCACATGTGGCCCTGAAGTTCAAATGCATCCTATTTAGGTCAAATACATTTAAAAATAAAGTTTGTATCCCAACTAAAAAAATCTTTATTTTGGTACTTTAAGTATATTATTTCAAAATTTTAATACCTTGAGTTGAATCAATTTGAGGTTCAACCGGCTTTTAAGTGGTAAGTACAGATGCATGGCATATGGCCTCATCAAGGTTGTTGAAAATTATTTTTTAAATTTTAAAAAATAATAAGAAGAAGATAAAGAATTAACAAAGACAAAAAGACAAAAAAGACAAAAAAAATCACTCAAAATTGCCTTTCCTTATTATTTTTTTATTTTTAACCCTTTTTCAATCTTTTTTAAAAAACATCCATCTCCCTCTCCTTATTAACTTTTCTTTTCTATTTTTTGTTATTTTTAATTTAATATAATAAATACTTATTTATTTTCTTATTATTTTTATAAAAAGTGATAATGAGACGCCCCGACCCGTATTTACCGTACACAGTAAACACAAGCCGGAACTGTGGCAACCCAGCCCAACAAGGCCTAGCATACAGTGTATAAAGCATAACCCTGACTCAATAGCCCAAAAGTATAAACAACAATATGGCCCTACGGCCCAACATCAATAATATCAATAATAATGAAACTGGCCCAATGGCCCAACAACAATAACAATATGCACAGCGGAAGACTTAAACTCACTAACACTGTATGCGACACATGCAATCTATGGATCCAAGCCTGACCAAGGGAAACGCTGCAGCCTGTCTGGAATGCACCAAGCCTGTACATGGAACAACTCATCCTACGGGATGAAACCCCGCAGGCGAGGGGTGAGTCCGAAACGCTCACCGACGAAAGATAAACAGTAATATATTCAACCGCAATACTTTCGAAGTAATGCAACAATCACAACGATAAGCAAATAATCACATCACAAGGAAACTATCACAAACAACATAACAGTGGAATACAACTCAAACAACACATCAGGAGAACCTCACTAAATCATATCAAAGCCAAGACTCAAGGAATACTTATTAATTTTTATTACCAATTTTATCTTCCGGGCCCCGTCACTGGACAAGCTAGGGTCGTACCTGGTAATTAACTAATTCTGGATGCCAGGCCCCACCACAATCCGGGATCAACATCCCCATATCTCAAATCCGGGATCAACATCCCAATATCTCAAATCCGGGATCAACATCCCAATATCACAAATCCGGGATCAACATCCCAATATCACAAATCCGGGGTCAACACCCCAACCAACAAACCCTCTGGCAAGACACCACAGAATTAGTCACTAACCATCTAGTCGTACCACTACTTTCCAAGTGACAATTACATCATCTCAATTAAGTTCCAATTTTCATTCCAATTTTCGTTATCCTTTTCCCAATTATCCACAATCAATAATCCAACATCATCCTCAACACATCATCCAAGAACCAATATCACAATCCAGTCAAAAATTTCATATCACCAAACTTTCACATCAAACAATTCAACAATATCAAACCGTTCAACAATATTTCCAACACAACATACACAGGACTAACACGTTTCTACAACAGCGTCAACAATTCCATAGCAATCAAGTATCAGTCAACAATCATTCCAGCAAATCAACAAACAGTAAAAGTACACAAACAACAAAAGACACACACAGCATTACGGGCACATATCAAGGTTTATCCATCCTCACCTGGTATGCCTCTGAATCCGGTACATAGCCATATAGCTTATTTGTCCCTATATCATGTCCAAAACATATAATCACATATAATGCACATCAAAGAGTGCAATACATGTCGTTAGCTATTATTTTATTACTCGGCTTTCCACAATTTAAGTTGTCATCCCCGTTTTAAAACTGTTTCTGTTAAACATTACTATCATGGCTGCAGGTATTTATAACCATTAAATATTTGTAACCGATATAGTAATATAAAGTAGATAGCATTTTATAATACTATATTTCCCAAAATAATACCATGTAAACATCGGTTGTAATAATTAAAGTAGTGAAATCGTGTACACGATAATAATCTTACTTGTAATATTTCCGATAGTAAAACTGTTACATGGGAATAGTGTCATCGAAAATTAATTTACATAGACGGTATATGGTATAGAATATCCGTATCATAATGTTGTAAAGCATTATTTAAAATTCGTATATCATTATATCACCGATAATTATAAATAAGGTAAGGATATTAATATTTTCGAAACTCATTATATAGTGTAACACACGTACCTATTACATTAAATTAGTATAGCTCAAACTAATAAAATCTTTAGATGGAATAATATAACTAATATAATATTTCATCAAAATATTAATGCCACTATCATAGTTCCGGTTCATAGGAAATTATATAAGCTCCTCGTGATCACAAAATAATTCATGTGCGGGTTGTATTTATATTAGACATAGTTAAATCCAAATTCAATCGTTTTATTCCGTAGTTTATATCATTAACCTCTTATTTATATAATTCGTCCACGTATTTCTCTTATCTATCGGTTTCGTTATTAAGTCCGTCAAATGCATATATGTCACGGTAATATGGGCCTCCGCACGTTCGGCCCGTTTCCGAGTCCGTTGTGCAACCGAGCCCAAACCCGCGCCAAGGTGTAAAGCGAGTCCAAGGAATTACCCAAAGTCCGTTTCCGGGCTCGCCGGAAAAATCCCGAGGTTTCGCCGGAATAAACCCGAGACTGCCGGAATCCTCGCCGGAATCCGGCCAAACACTGTTCACGGCAGCCCCCCAAAGCTCCACTTCTCAGCTACTGTTCACGCTCACAGAACACCCAAACACACAGCAACACCCAACCTGCTCCTTCCCTCAATCAAACCACCCATTCGTCAACCACCCACCAAATCAAACCCATCCACAGTCTAAACACCCACAATCTTAACCGTCAACACACCCAAGGAATCAACACCCACACCCACAGCTGCAACGTCAACGCCATCCAAGCGAACCAACACTCACAGCAACCCCACAATCGACGTCAAGCCCACACACAACAACCTCGCCAATCAACCAACATAGACCACCAACAACAAATCCAAACAAATCAGCCACTAACCTTGGCTAGAACAATAGAATGAAACCAAGAGAAGAGAGGGAGAGACGCAGCCAAGACTTACCCGACCTCGGTGTCGGCGCACCCACGGCGGCGGCGTCATGAGTTGCAGGGGAGAGGGAGAGAAGACGTGAGACTGAGAGAGGGCGGAGGAAGATGGAGGAGGAGAAGATGGGAAGCAGGGGAAGAAGAGGTACCGATTTCGTCGTCCCCTGTTCCTGGCGTGGCGGTGGAAGACTCTTCTCGCCTGGGGCGGCGGCGAGGTGGCTCGGCCGGCGATGCAAGGGAAGAAAGAAGACCGGCGCGGCTTGAGCGGTAGATCGGTGTGAACTCGGGCGGCTCTTCTCGTCTGTCCGGCGGCGCGTCAGAGGGGGAAGGTAAGGAAGGACGGTGGTGGCGATTATGGTGGACAAGGGTGGTGGGAGAGGAAGAAGGGGAGAAAGGTGAAGGTGGTGGCTTCGATGGTGGTAGAGGGCTCGGCGTGGTGGTCGGTGGAGGAGAAAAGAAAAGAAGAAGGAAAAAGGAAGAACAAGGGAGAGAGAGAGGGGAAGAGGGGCTCCGGTGAGGGGAGAAGGAAGAAGAGGAGGAAGGAGGGGGAGAGGCGTCACAGTGGAGAAGCTGCAGGGGAAAGCAGAGAAATAATTGGGAGGGGGAGGAAGAAGACAGAAAAATTAGTGGAAAAGGAGGGAGTGGGGGTAGGGCCGGTGTTCACGAGAAAGAAGAAGAGAAATAATAGAGGGGAGGCCGGCGGCTGGGAAAAAGAAAAATGGAGAAGAAAAGAAAAGAAAGGAGAAAAGAAAGGAAGGGAAAGAAAGGAAAGAAGAGGGGAAAAGTGGGGCCCGCGTGGCTGAAGGAAAACCCGGGAAAGAGAAGAAACGTTGCCGGAAAAGAGGAAGAGGAAGGAAAAAGAAGGAAGGAGAGTGGCTCGGGGCAACCACATTCGGCCGTCCGGATTCTCGCGTCGGAGTCTCGTAAACGCAGGGATACTCCCGTCTTTCCGACAAATTCCGTCCCGAGTCCAAAAATACAACTTGGGCTCGGAAAATCCGATTAATCCTCCTGAACGTCGTCCAAGTCTCGGAACTGAAAACCGAGGCTCGGTTAGTCAAGAAGATACTCCCGAGCGCGGGAAAACTCTCGGTTTCGAAAAAAAAGGACTACCGATTTACCTCGAATTAATTACCCGAGATTAATTCAACAGTAAATCACGGTAAAACAATTTCTACAATCCCGGTAGAAATCCAAATTTTACCCGGGCTGTTACAGATAATAATAGGAAAATGAGTATTTTATAAAAAATTAGAAATTTAAAATTTAAAATAATAACAATAATTTAAAAATATGAAAAAATATTCATCTTACTCTCTTTATTTTTTTAATTTTTATCATTTTTTTAAAATTTATTCATCTTTAATTTTTTTAAAAAATTACTCTTCTTCCAAACTTATTATAATTGGTTGACAAACTTCAAGGGAAATTATTTGGTTATAGTTGTTTCCATAATATCCTGGTGCTTTAACAACTTGGAACGCAATCCAGATTAACATTGGTAATGTTGCTATACACTTTAGTACTTTACCTCTAGCATGTTTCAAAACTTCCAGGCCAAGACGCAAAATGCATTCGGCTATTACCTGCCCTAGAAGTTTTCAGGCCTAATTAAAAAGTTTCGGACATTAAATTCTTGAGTCGTCTTTCCAGGTTTGTATCTTAATCTTAAGACTCATCTTGGAATCAAATTCATTGATTAGCTTCCACATGGCTTTCTGGTAGATAGAAAAAGCAAGAGCTAACCATACATAAAAGTTTTGCCCCAAAAGCCAGATTTTATTGAAATAGTATTGAACTTAAATTGTCACAAGAAGTTCATGTACAAAGTTTTATATCAAACTGCACTAACAATTTGTCTTAACCAAGCTTAGTAAGAACATCAATCAGAGCAGATACAGTCTAGATATACTATTTCTCTGCTTCGCTCTTAATCTTTGCTGCATCGTCCAACCAACAAAAAGAAACAAACAATGCCACCAATTAGACTATATATATATATATATATATAGCTTTTCCAAAATCAGAACAACAAAGGAAAAAATTGAGAGCTTACACCATCGATACCAGTAAAAAGCTTTCCAGTGAATTCCTTGAGGGATTTCTTTTCATTTTTGGGCTTGGAAACAATAATAGTGTTTAGGTCATAGCTAAGGTATTCATACATGAGGCGAAGACCATTTTGTACATATGGCCAAGCCTTTTCGTCTATTAAACTCTTGACGTTAAGAACCTCCTTGGCTGATTTCCAAGCCCTAACCACTGTTTCTGCTGAGCAGCTGCAAGTAAAACCTATCCTTCAATGGCAGCTTCAAGTCTCTTGCCTAATCAGTGTCCCAATACCACCACACAAATAGTGCAGATGCCATAGTGATTAATTACATACAGTGCACACAATCAAAACGAAATAAGGAACTAATAACTAACACACATTCATTAAGAATACAATCATAAATATTGACATACATGAATCAATATGTATACTTTGCATTGTTTGACGCCGCCACCACGGGCTCCCCATTCTGCGATGCACAGGTAAAAGATAATATATAGAGGAAAGATGAGGAAAAGATTGGGAGGGCAAGAGGTGAAGTAAAAATAGGAAAATAGGTTGGAAAAAAGAGGTGGAATAGGTGCATGAATTCTTGGCAAAAAAAAATTAGGGTTCATGAATGGAATTAATAGGCTTGATTGGTTCAAGATTTCTTCAGGGAAAAAAATTTGATGGTGAAACAAAAATAAGAAAACAGGTTGGAGAAAAGAGGTGCATGATTTCTTCACAAAAAAGATAGGGTTCATGAATGAAATTAATAAGCTTGGTTTATGGACTCTCTTTCCTTCTCTCTTACCCTTCCCCACAACTGGTGATTTAAATTTTGATAATGGAATTCAAATGCTGTGTGTAGGAGTTGCCACGTGGCTCTCTCTATTCACAGCAACGGGTTCCACTATTATATATTTACTAGCACAGTACCCGTGGATTCCACGGGCTTGTTATTTCTCCTTCTACTTGTTTTATTTTTATTGACCCAAAAAACTGAAGTTTAGATTGGTGCTTTACACATCGGTATTGATTAGTTTCTTTGACCACCTTGAAATTTGAGATTTTGTAAACCAATCCCTCACGCAATTTGGTCCGAAAATGTTGTATAAAGATTTTCTTTATTACAACATGCATCATTGAACCCTGGAAATAGAATACAATGAAAATAAAAAAAAGAAAAAATATAAAAGTTATAAAAAATATAAATATAAATAAATCAGAAAATTTTAGAAAACAAACACAATGCAAAAATGGTAAATTGTATATAATTCTAAAAAATTAAGAAAACTAACAAAATTCCTTTAAAAAACATGAAAATAATAAATGAATTAGGGAAACTAAAAAAACACAAATAACACCAAAAAACAAAAAATAATATAAAATAATTAATTTAAAATTTTTTTAATTGCTGAAAATTTAAGTGGCATGTAACATTTTTTTATTTTAATAATTAAACTACTCAATATTTAATTTTTAATATCAAATAAAATATCATATATTCTAGAAAAATTAGAAAATTATCATAAAGGAAGGAAACAAATATATTATAAATCTGAAAAAAATACAATGCAAAAAAACTTAAAGCAGAAAAATAATGAATAAATCAGGAAAATTAAAAAAAACAAACACAACTCAAAAAAAATTCAAACATGAAAGTAATAAATAATTCTGAAAATTTTGAAACACAAAACCAATGAAATGAAACAAAGAGAGATAATATTATATTAATTTGAAAAAAACAAATACAACGAAATGTAATATTATCGTGAATTTATTTGATAATATTCAACAAAATTAAAAAACAAAAACAAAGACAAAAAACAGAAATATGATATAATATTCGGGAAAAAACTAACAATATGTATAAAAAATAGGAAAATAATATTTAATTCAAGAAAATTTACAAAAAAATAAACTAATGCAATGTAAAAGAAAAGAGCAAAAAAATTAATTCTTGGAAATTATAAAAAAACCAACATAATATCAAAAAACTGGAAAACATTATATAGTACTGTAAAAAAACTAATGCAATTGTAAGAAAAAAAATATATTATAAATTAGGAAATAAATAAATACAATACAAACAAAAAATATAAAAATATAAATAAAACTGAAAAATTTTTAAAAAATAAAACAATGATAAATAAATAATATAAAATAGGAGAAAATTAAAACAAATCCAACGGAAAATAGTATTGCCGTGATTTTTTTGACAGTAATTTCGGATGAAAAAAAAAAAGAAATAAGCATACCTTTGAATCAATTAGAACCAAATCTAAACTGATAAGAAGATTTTGTAATTTGTTATTCAAGGACTTCCACATCCTTGAAACCCTAACTTGAATTGTCCATGAATCCTTGTCAGGGGTCAATTCATCCAATGTATGAATATTCATTCTCCTGAAAAAAATAATATATTATACAAATTTAAATATACAATTAAAGTTTAATACAAAAAATGTTAATATTAAAAGGTGTTTTCTTTTATATAAATTCTAAAAAATGTTAATACTTACTAACATTCATACTAAAAGAAAGAAAATAAAAAAAAGAAAGTAAAAAACAGAAAACTAACACGGAAAATTGTAATGACCCGGGTAAAATGAAGCGCCCCGACCCGTATTTACCGTACACAGTAAACACGTGCCGAAACTATTCTTATTGATAGAACAGACAGTACATCGTGCAAGTATTATACATCAGCAAACTATAAATACAACTGCCACCCGTACTCGGGGACCATTATTTAATCCAAACATAGTGCTCAACAGCAGCAGCAGATAGTATCAACAGCAATATAAGCATCACAGGAAAGCAGCAACACAGTATCATATATCACACAGCAGCGGAATTATAATACAGCATCATATGCAACAGAACAGCAGCGGAAGACTTTACGCACATGCAATGGTGGTATGGATCCGGAGTCAGGTGGAGAAGAAAGCAGCAGCCATCGAACGTCGTACCTGAACTACGAAACAACTTAACCTACGGGATGAAACCCCGCAGGCGAGGGGTGAGTCCGAAGTGCTCTCCGACGAAGGATAAACAGTGATATGCAGGCAACCGTAATACTCAAAAGAAATCACAGGCAAGCAACAACATATCTCAAACAAGCCCGAGCCAAGACCAAAAGAATATTTATTATCAATTCCAATTTTATCTTCCGGGCCCCCGTCACTGGACAAGCTAGGGTCGTACCAGGTTATCAATTAATTCCAGATGCCAGGTCAAAGAACCATTCCACATTCCAAAACCGGATATTTGGTATATCCAAACCACTGGGTATTCGGTATACCCCAACCTCAGGCATCGTCATGCCAACCGGATATTTGGTATATCCGAACCACTGGTATTTGGTATACCCTAACTACAGGCAACAAGCCAAATGGATTTTGGTATATCCGAACCACTGGGTATTTAGTATACCCTAACCACAGGCAACAAGCCAAACAAACCAAGTAACCGACCATAGCATCCCAAAATTAATTTTCAAACCATCGGGTCGTACCACTACTTTCCACGTGACAATTATATCATCATCTCATATCAATTCCAATTTCCAATTCCAATTTTCATTTCTCAATTTTCCACAGTCAATAGTCCAACATCAATCTCAGCATAATATCCATAGAATCAATATCACAGCCCAATGGCATCAATAATATCCACAGCAGTCAATCAGCCAACAATCAACAATTCAGCAGTTCAAACGAACAACAAAGCACACAAAGTATGACAGGCAACATACAAAGGTTATCCATCCTCACCTTAGCCGATTACTCAGTTATGAAAGTTTCTCTCAAACGGTTAAGTCTTTTAGAGAGTTAGGCTCCGCTACCAATTGTTAGAACAATAGCCCTACGCTAGAGGGGGGTGAATAGCGTTTATCGGACTAATACGAAATAAGCAGGAAATCAATGCGGAATTAAAACAATTGAAGGACACAAGCAATTTATCCTGGTTCACACACACACTACTTGTGTGGCTAATCCAGTCCTTCAAGAGATTCTCTTGAAGATTCCACTAGCTATGTTAAGCTTACGGGTGCTTAACAAACCGTTACAAACCTAGAGTTCTAATCACAAGAAACTCTAATCTCTTGCTTGAAGATACCACACTTCAAGACTTCTCTCAAGGAAAGAAAACTCACTCTTCCTATGAGCTGCTACAAGGGAACTAACCTCCCTTAGGGTATATAACAACACAATCACTCAAACAAAGGCTCTCGCAAGAGTAGATATGAGTTACAGAATTTAAGCTCAAAAAGGGCAACTCTCAATCCTCAAAGGATATTGGCTCAATTAAGGAGAAGGAGGAGGAGAAGCCGGTGCGGCTTTGGGCGGTGGTGTGCCGGCTGAGGGGTGGTGGTCAGTGGCGGCTCGGGTGGTGCTGTCTCGGGGAGGAAGAAAACGAAAAAGGAGAGAGGGAAAGAAGATGGTGATGATGTGGCGCCTGGTGTGTGGTTGCTTTTATTTTTTTTTTCTTCTCTTTTATTTTTTTTTTCTGGTTTGGAGATGAAGGAAGGACACTGGGTTTTTGTTGAAACACAGGGAAGAAATAAGGCTATGGGTACTAGGCAGAAGGAAGGTTGGTGATGGTGTACTGAGAAGGCATGAAGAATACAGTTTTATAGGCAGCTAATCCACTGGTAAGTCACAGACTTAACAGGAGAAGGCGGCTGAAATAATTGAGCTTCAATTATGCAGTTACTATGCTGCATGTGAAGTGTGACCTGCCTGGACCAGAAAATATTCAATATACCCACTTATTTTAATTTCTGGTCCGTTAACTCGAGGATAAACCCGGCTTTTCTGAAGATTCCTGGACCCAAACAATTCCAACTTTGGTCCGTAAAATCCGCAGAAAAATTCCGAAAGTGGGACAAGGCACGGTTTCTGAATCCAATGCTCGATTTACCATAATTTAACTACCCAAGATTAAAATTCAATGGTAAATTTCTGTGAATTAACTTAAACAGTCCCGGTAAAATGAAATTTTTTACCTGGGCTGTTACATAAAATTTCCATGATTTTTACCAAGTTATTTTAACTTTTACTGTGGTTAATAAAATTTTATCGCGGTTAATCAAGGATCTTACCAATCCGAGTCATTTTTCATTATTACTTTGACTACTCTTAAAATTATTATTATTGTTATTATTTTTACCATTAATAACTTTATTCTTCTAATCAATATTAGTTGTAATATTACCATTACTTTGCTATGATATTTTTGCTACAATAATTTACTGATTATAATTAAAAAGAAATTTCATCTTTTATTTCCATATTATTTAATAAATTAATCTTTGGAAATTTATTTTGAATTTTATAAAAGAATTGTTAAACCATGTTTATATTCTACAAGGGTTAAGTTAAAATATTAAACACAAGGTTTGTTGTAACAACCCATGTAATTTTGCATTTTTATCAGTACCGTAAATAATTTTTATACAGTAGTTTACCATTAAAATTAATCTTTGATAATTAATTTATGGTAATTCGTGCATCGGATTCCGAAACCAAGTCTTGCTCCACGTTCGGAATTTTTCTGCGGATTTTACGGACCAAAGTTGGGATTTTTCGGGTCCAGGACTCTTCAGAAAAGCCGGGTTTATCGTTGAGTTATCGGACCAGAAATAAAGATAAGTGGGTATATTGGATATTTTCTGGTCCAGGCGGGTCACACTTCACATGCAGCATAGTAACTGCATGATTGAGGCAGCTCAATTATTCAGCCGCCTTCTCCTATTTTGCCTGTGAACTACCTGTGTAGCCTGTGACTTACCAGTGATGTTGCACACGTATTTAAACTTTGCCTCCTCTGCCTCTTCATGCACACCACCATCACCTGTAAACACACACACAACTCGAGCTTTCTTCCTCGTTTTCATTTCTGCTACCTACACACAAAACCCATACCAGAAAATAATAAAAAAAATAACCATTACACCTCCACCAACCAGAAACTGCCACCTCAGCACCATCCCAACACCACCGCCACCTTTTCCTTCGTCCTCACCTCCCTTGTACTGTTCACGCACGAGTGAACCGCACCACCACCCGAGACACCACCCACGCCATCGCCCTCCTCGCAGCGTCGCCGACCAAACCCAATCGTCGCCGCCCGATCCCACCGCCTGACGCGCCGTACACGGCCGTGAACCCGACGGGCTGTACCTCCTCCCTTTTGCTCGCATCAACCACCGCAGCTGCGCCGACAGCCGCCACTCCTTCGTCGCGCTTCCTTCTGCTCGCTGTAGTCGCCATCCCGTGTGTGTGTCGCCGTTCGTCGCCGCCTCTGTTCTCCCGAGGTGAGCCGCCGGAGGGGTTGAAGACAACCCGCTCGTGATGGGTCTGACCCGGACCCATCCGGTTTCTAGTGGGTTGACCCAACAAGTTTCGGGTCAGCATAGAGTTGGGCCAAGCTTGGGTTGGGCTGACGCCTTGAACCGGGCTGGTCTGTCAGTCCTGGTTCCGGCCATTCTATGGGTCTGGGCTGGGCTGATCTTGGGTTTGGTTCTGGGTTGGCTCAACTTGTTATGGGCTGGCCCAGTTCCTTTAAAAAAAAAACATTTTTATACAAAAATAATTATACTTCTGGAAAATAAGATATATATATATATATATTCTGAAAAATAAATATTTTGATATATTCCTGGAAGTATAATACTTGATATATTACTATTTTGGAAAATCAAAGTAATTATAATATGATTTGTATCCTCTGGAAAAGAAAGCTATATACACTATGGAAATATTTTGGAAAATATATATGCTATTATTTTCTGGGAAAATTATTATATGGTAAATACCTTTGATATTTGTTATGATAATTGCTTTTGGGAAAAGATATATATAAGTACGTTATCATTTTCAGAAAATTATTTTAATTATATTTTCATATGATATAATAAATAATTATTTTCATGAAAAATATTTTGGAAAGGAATATCAAAATATAATACTGGAATAATACCCGGATAGTATATATTATCTTTGACTTGGAATTAAATGGTAAATGATGATGATAAAAATGGTATAACCCGAGACGATAACCAAGCCGGCTAGTATTTTATTTTACGGTTACAGCACTAAACCTTCATTCGCATACCATTGCTGCGCATAGGTTCCACTGCATTTTATGGTTATTATTGATGACATATTTGTTGATATTTGTTGTGAGGATGGATAACCTTTGTTATGTTGCTTGTAATACTTTGTGTGCTTTGTTGTTTCATTGAACTGCTGAGATATTCACTGATGGTTATCGATTGCTGAGACTATTGCTATTGTGATTGTTGGATTGTGATATTGATTCTTGGATGTTGTGTTGAGATTGATGTTGAACTATTGACTATGAATAATTGAGAAAAGGATAATGGAATTGGAAATGGAAATTAGAATTGATTTGAGATGAAGATATGTGTCACGTGGAAAGTAGTGGTACGACCCGATGGTTTGAAAATTAATTTTGGAATGCTATGGTCGGTTACTTGGTTTTGTTGGCATATTGATGCCTGTGGTTAGGGTATACCAAATACCCAGTGGTTCGGATATACCGAATATCCAGTTGGCATGTTGTTGCCTGTGGTTAGGGTATATCAAATACCCAGTGGTTCGGATATACCGAAAATCCGGTTGGCATGTTGTTGCCTGTGGTTGGGGTATACCGAATACTCAGTGGTTCGGATATACCGAATATCCGGTTGGCATGTTGTTGCCTGTGGTTAGGGTATACCAAATACCCAGTGGTTCGGATATACCGAATATCCGGTTGGCATGTTGTTGCCTGTGGTTGGGGTATACCAAATACCCTGTGGTTCGGATATACCAAATATCCGGTTGGCATCTTGATGCCTGTGGTTGGGGTATACCAAATACCCAGTGGTTTGGATATACCAAATATCCGGTTTTGGGATGTTGATCCCGGTATGGTTATTTTGGGACGTGGTCCCGGTATGGTAAGATTTGGAATGGTTCTTTGATCTGGCATCCGGAATTAATTGATAACCTGGTACGACCCTAGCTTGTCCAGTGACGGGGCCCGGAAGATAAAATTGGTAATAATAAGAGAAATTCTTTTGGTCTTGGCTCAGTCTTGATTAAGATGCGCTTTTGATTTGTTGGGTTGTGATTGATATGTTCATTTGCATGTTGTCATGATCATACCTTAGGAGGTTGTCAGTCCTCAGTTTAGTCGGTTGACCGTGGTCGGCATAGGTTGCCGGTTTACGGGTGTCAGTGATTATCGTTGGTTGTGAGTAGTCTATTGTTGTTGGCATCGGTTGCCAGTTGTCTTTTGTTTGTTGTCGGCTTCTTTTGATAATTATTGGTTTAGTATCACTTGTCGGATATTGAGTATTGTTGTTGTTGTGGTTACAAGTTGTTGTGGTGACTGTTGATGCCGTGTTGTGTTGTGATTCTACCCGGGGACCGGTTTGTGATGTTGATTGGGTATGGTTCGTGCTGGTTGCCGGCTACCCATTGAGCGAGGCTAACGAGATTTTGAGATTTTTTTGGTACCGGGTTAGATGATCGGCAAGCTCTGTAGCGGTAAGTCAACATACGATGAGGAACCTCAGTTGAGTGTGGACTGTCAGGACTAGAGAATGTGTTGTATAGTCTGTTGAGACTGGGTCGGTTACCCAATGCGTAGTCGAGTTGAAGTATCCTAGTCGGGCACTAGTGTATGGTACAATCAGTATTAGATGGTCAGTGCATTGCATAGTCGATGGGGTGGACATTGGCATAGTCCGCATTGTTCTTTGTGACTGTATTTGTTCTGTGTCCTGAACATGTCTCGTATACAGTATTGATGTGCTCTTGAGTATCTGTTATGTTGTTCATCATGGGTTATATGTCGGTGAGATTATGGAGAATCTCACCCCTCACCTGTGCCATCGGCAGACTATGTTGTTCTTTGTGCAGGAATGCATCGTGGCAAGCTGCGGCGCACCCCTCGGGCAGGACTCAGATCCATTGGTTACATTGGGCTTTGCATTGTTGACATTGAGTTTATAATCGCTTCCGCTGTGCTAATGTTGTTGTTGTACCCGTGGTCGGGTGATATGATGTTGTCTTTGGGCCGTTGGGCCGGATTTTCCTGTTGTATTCACTGTTTGTGCCACGTGTCGGCACTGTTGTTCAATAATTACTATTTGTTGGGTAAATTTGGGTCGGGGTGTTTCATTTTGGTAGCGGAGCGGACGGTAGGTCCTTGGTGTTTGTTGTGCATAGCTCGCTCCACATGTTTAACATAATTGCATGCATATTCATATGGTTAGTGCATAATGGATCCAGTTGAAGGACGCCAGCTTGCTGCAGAACATTCACATGTGAGTATACCTTCTCATAAATACAGTTGGAAGACAAGATAATCGTATTTCCGTACTTTGCAATACTGTTGTTTTGTTGATATGAAGTTTTGGAAAGATAAGTTTTTCTAAAGAATGAGTTTTGACAAAGTGACATTTACAGCTTAGGCTGTGGGTTGAATATGTTTATAAGACGTAACTGCTGTTTTTGGAAAGTTTTATGATTTTGATGATGAAATGCTTTTAAAGATTTTATTTTAAAGTTCAAACATGGTCGTTGCTCGGGAAGAACAATGAGATAAAGGACCTTGAGAAGGCAAGAAGTCTACCTTGTTGTATCCGTGCATTGGAAATTTCGACAGAACAAGTAAGATTTAATTATGGATTTTGGTTGTTATGTTTTTAGGTGATGGTATGATATTATATGACCTTGAGGAAGTGGGAAATGATGATTTTTGAGTACTGCTTTGTTTATGACGTGATCAATTGATGACTTTTGGGGTACTGCTTTGTTTATGACGTGATAATTTGAGTTGAGGATTGGATTGATATTTTTGAAAATTCTATGATTTTGGAGGTGATGCAATTTTCTTTTTAAAAAATGGGTTGATGATTTGATGATTTACGGATACTGAAGTTGTTTGTGATGTGATAACTTAATTTAAGGATTGAATTAGTGTTCATGGAATTCTTGATGTCAGAGGTGATTTGATCTTTTAAAAAGAGGGTTCGATGATTTGATGATTTTGGTGATTCATTCTTAAAAAAAAAAAGTTTGATGATCTGATGGTTTGAGGTATTGTTTAAAGAGTTATAATCGAAGTTATGATCTTGCTAGTTTCGGTGGATTTAGAAGAGAAATATGATTTGACGGATGATTATGTTAGTAATAAATTTTGGAGTATTGATCGACATGTTTTGGGAGTTGTGATATAAAAAAAATATTATTTGATGTGTTACGTAATAAATTTTGAGGTAATGATCGACATGGTTCGGGAGATATAATCCAAAAATATATTTGGGGAATTTAATTATGATTGATGGGAGATAATTTGGAGTTTACAGATTTGATGAATTTTGGAAGGATTGATAAACATGATAACTATATATGGAGGTTTCTTGGATTGGTGGATTACGGTGTGATTTTCGGGGACGAAATTCCTTTAAGGAGGGTAGAATGTAATGACCCGGTAAAATTTCCATGATTTTTACCAAGTTATTTTAACTTTTACTGTGGTTAATAAAATTTTATCGCGGTTAATCAAGGATTTTACCAATCCAAGTCATTTTTCATTATTACTTTGACTACTCTTAAAGTTATTATTATTGTTATTAATTTTACCATTAATAATTTTATTCTTCTAATCAATATTAGTTGTAATATTACCATTACTTTGCTATGATTTTTTTGCTACAATAATTTACTGATTATAATTTAAAAAGAAATTTCATCTTTTATTTCCATATTATTTAATAAGTTAATCTTTGGAAATTTATTTTGAATTTTATAAAAGAATTGTTAAACCATGTTTATATTTTACAAGGATTAAGTTAAAATATTAAACACAAGGTTTGCTGTAACAACCCATGTAATTTTGCATTTTTATCAGTACCGTAAATAATTTTTATACAGTAGTTTACCATTAAAATTAATCTTGGATAATTAATTTATGGTAATTCGTGCGTTGGATTCTGAAACCGAGCTTTGCCCCACGTTCGGGATTTTTCTGCGGATTTTACGGACTAAAGTTGGGATTTTTCGGGTCCAGGAATCTTCAGAAAAGCCGGGTTTATCCTTGAGTTAACGAACCAGAAATAAAGATAAGTGGGTATATTGGATATTTTTTGGTCCAGGCGGGTCACACTTCACATGCAGTATAGTAACTGCATAATTGAGGCAGCTCAATTATTCAGCCGCCTTCTCCTATTTTGCCTGTGAACTACCTTTTGCGTAAGGAGAGGATACCTCCGATAGCCATTCCTAGTAATAGGATGATTATTTTTTCAGGCTGTCTTCTTGGTGGTGCAAAACCTTCTTGGTCTCGGTGCTTGGCCTTAATGTGTAGCCTGTGACTTACCAGTGATGTTGCACGCCTATTTAAACTTTGCCTCCTTTGCTTCTTCATGCACACCACCATCACCTATAAACACACACACAACTCGAGCTTTCTTCCTCGTTTTCATTTCTGCTACCTACACACAAAACCCATACCAGAAAATAATAAAAAAAAATAACTCATTACACCTCCACCAACCAGAAACTGCCACCTCAGCACCATCCCAAGACCACCGCCACCTTTTCCTTCTTCCTCACCTCCTCTGTACTGTTCACGCACGAGTGAACCGCGCCACCACCCGAGACACCACCCACACCATCGCCCTCCTCGCAACGTCGCCGACCAAACCCAACCGTCGTCGCCCGATCCCACCGCCTGACGCACCGTACACGGCCGTGAACCCGACGGGCTGCACCTCCTCCCTTTTGCTCGCGTCGACCACCACAGCTGCGCCGAAAGCCGCCACTCCTTCATCGCGCTTCCTTCCGCTCGCTGCTGTCGTCGTCCCGTGTGTGTGTCGCCCGTTTGTCGCCGCCTCTGTTCTCCCGAGGTGAGCCACCGGAGGGGTTGAAGACAACCCGCTCGTGATGGGTCTGAGCCGGACCCGTCCTGTTTCTAGTGGGTTGACCCAACAAGTTCCGGGTCAGGCATAGAGTTAGGCCAAGCTTGGGTTGGGCTGACACCTTGAACTGGGCTGGTCTGTCAGTCCTGGTTCCGGCCATTCTTTGGGTCTGGGCTTGGCTGATCTTGGGTTTGGTTCTGGGTTGGCTCAACTTGTTATGGGCTGGCCCAGTTCCTTTTAAAAAAAACATTTTTATACAAAAATAATTATACTTCTGGAAAATAAGATATATATATATATATATATTCTGAAAAATAAATATTTTGATATATTCCTGGAAATATAATACTTGATATATTACTATTTTGGAAAATCAAAGTAATTATAATATGATTTGTATCCTTTGAAAAAAAAAGAGCTATATACACTATGGAAATATTTTGGAAAATATATATGCTATTATTTTCTGGGAAAATTATTATATGGTAAATACCTTTGATATTTGTTATGATAATTGCTTTTGGGAAAAGATATATATAAGTACGTTATCATTTTCAGAAAATTATTTTAATTATATTTTCATATGATATAATAAATAATTATTTTCATGAAAAATATTTTGGAAAGGAATATCAAAATATAATACTGGAATAATACCCGGATAGTATATATTATCTTTGACTTGGAATTAAATGGTAAATGATGATGATAAAAATGGTATAACCCGAGACGATAACCGAGCCGGCTAGTATTTTATTTTACGGTTACAGCATTAAACCTTCATTCGCATACCATTGCTGTGCATCTTATATGTGTGCATACTATGTGTTATATAGGAGTTGATACCAAGCAGTTCAACGAGGAATCGGCTTTGGAACTTGTGATGGAAACCCAGAGTTAATAAAAGGCCAAGGTGAGGTTGCATATACGTCATTCCACCCGTGATAGCCGGGTTGGTTGGTCTTGGAACCACATAGGTTCCACTGCATTTTATGGTTATTATTGATGACATATTTGTTGATATTTGTTGTGAGGATGGATAACCTTTGTTATGTGGCCTGTAATACTTTGTGTGCTTTGTTGTTTGATTGAACTGTTGAGATATTCACTAATGGTTATTGATTGCTGAGATTATTGCTATTGTGATTGTTGGATTGTGATATTGATTCTTGGATGTTGTGTTGAGATTGATGTTGAACTATTGACTGTGGATAATTGAGAAAAGGATAATGGAATTGGAAATGGAAACTGGAATTGATTTGAGATGAAGATATGATTGTCACATGGAAAGTAGTGGTACGACCCGATGGTTTGAAAATTAATTTTGAGATGCTATGGTCGGTTACTTGGTTTGGTTACATGGTTTGGTTGGCATGTTGATGCCTGTGGTCAGGGTATACCAAATACCCAGTGGTTCGGATGTACCAAATATCCGGTTGGCATGTTGTTGCCTGTGGTTAGGGTATACCAAATACCCAGTGGTTCGGATATACCGAATATCCGGTTGGCATGTTGTTGCCTGTGGTTGGGGTATACCGAATACCCAGTGGTTCGGATATACCGAATATCAGGTTGGCATGTTGTTGCCTGTGGTTAGGGTATACCAAATACCCAGTGGTTCGGATATACCAAATATCCGGTTGGCATGTTGTTGCCTGTGGTTGGGGTATACCAAATACCCAGTGGTTTGGATATACCGAATATCCGGTTGGCATCTTGATGCCTGTGGTTGGGGTATACCAAATACCGAGTGGTTTGGAGATACCAAATATCCGGTTTTGGGATGTTGATCCCGGTATGGTTATTTTGGGACGTGGTCCCGGTATGGTAAGATTTGGTATGGTTCTTTGACCTGGCATCCGGAATTAATTGATAACCTGGTACGACCCTAGCTTGTCCAGTGACGGGGCCTGGAAGATAAAATTGGTAATAATAAGAGATATTCTTTTGGTCTTGGCTCAGTCTTGAATAAGATGTGCTTTTGCTTTGTTGGGCTATGATGTGATATGTTCATTTGCATGATGTCATGATCATACCTTGGGAGGTTGTCAGTCCTCAGTTTAGTCGGTTGACCGTGGTCGGCATAGGTTGCCGGTTTACGGGTGTTAGTTATTGTCGTTGGTTAACTGGGGAAGAGTAACCAAGGGGTTAAAAAGTTCCTTATCACCCCTTATCACCCCTTTCCACCCTTTTATCGTATCCGAGGAAGCCAGCAAGTTACAAGGGGTTAAAAAGTTTTATTGTTATATGATGTCAAACAAACAGTCCCATTGGATCACTTCATCCTTGAAGACCAGTAACCTCATGACTAGCATCATCAAACCAACCCATTAGCTTGAGTTAATCTCCCACAAAAACCAAAACTAGAATATAATGAGCAGAGCAATTAGCTGGACTTAACTGTTCAGTGTTATTGTTATATATATACTAACAGCAGAATGAGCAAAATTGGCGACACCACACAAACCATCATCAACACCAAACTAACCACCCTGCTACGTGCCCTTTTCTTTTTTTTTTTGTTTTTATGAACACGATAGATTTTATTGACAGGAACAACTCAAAGCCATATTAATGATTAAAGTAATGGCTTCCCACCAAATTTGGAGCCTATAGGACAAAAATTGATACAGCTGGTCACATCAGATAGGCAATAAGGGAAACTTGCCATTTATAGGTGGTGGTGATGTGAATAAATGATACAGTGACCGGTAGCTACTAGGCACATGCATACAAAGTACCGTACCTTTTATTCGGGTGGGGGATATGAATTTCTTAACGTACCTTTTAAGAAATTTCTCTCTTTAATTCACTCAGTCCCTATATTTTGGTTTTGTAATTATTTCCTAAAGTTCCGTTTTCAAATTGTTTGTAAAAAACAATTCAATCCAGTAAGGGGTAAAGTTTCAAATTCTTCCCGTTCCCTATTCCTCCAAAATCTGTCAAGAAAAGGCTCTGACCTGTTGTTCAATTCTTCTTTCGTGCTTTTGTTCTACATGGCGATATATATAGTATATTTTTAGAGACCACCCTACAAGATATTAGCTTAAGAAAAAAAGATATTGAGTGTTCCAAGGGACATACACGATCTTACAAGCAAATGAACCTTCAGATTCCACCCTCGAGGCGTATATATGCAAGTAGTTCACAACCTGCATGTCAAATGCTTATGCAGATAAGGCAAAAATGTTGGAACGTATTTTGATAACCGAGAATTATTTACTTTGTTTAGCTTTTGGAGGAATCAGTGGATTACACAATTTTTATTGCCATTTCGGAAACTATATTTTTACCCAAAATATAATGTTTCAATGACTTTTGTTGTGGTTATCCCAGCCCTTGGAGTTCAATTAGTTGCAAACCTCTTTTTACGGCAAGATAAAACTGGTGAGTTATATATGCTTTAATCAATACTAGATTTGTGTTTTGTACTCCCTCCATTTCAAATTAATTGACGTTTAAGGGCACAAAGATTAAGAAACCACTCATTAACTTTGATTCTAGTAAAATTTGTGATAAAGAGACTAAATTAATCCTTTCACTAATTATTTATTTAAGATAACTTTACTAGCCTATCAAAGACTATCCTATCTAGTAGGTCCTATCCTTAGGGGGTATATAAGGAAAAAAATGTGACATGCATTGGATATAACAAAACGTCAATTAATTTGAAACAAATACAGAACGACAATTAAAAAGAAACGGAGGGAGTACGTAATACTATCTTCATGATAAAGTAAAGTATTCATTGCCTGTCGATTATCCCAGCCACGTATCTCATGCATGCGACCTTATAACTTGTCCGGTTCCTTATCCTTATGTTATGATTACCAAATACTCCCTCTATCCCTCAATATAAGATCTTTTAGGCTTTGTATTTTGTTTCAAAATATAAGAATATTTGAGAGTTTTGAGGAACATTAAATGAGTTTTTTCCATGTTTACCCTTATTTAATTGTTGGGATAATAGAAAGAGTAAGTGTTGTTATTGAAATATTACAAAGGATAGGTTGGTAATCTCAATAATAAAATTTAATAAAATCATGCCTATTTAATGTTTTCTTAAGGGGTGTGCAAATACCTTAAAAATCTTATATTGAAGGACAGAGGGAGTAAAAACTTAAAAAAAAATAAAAGAATAAAACAAACACATTACGCACACTTTTTTATTCATTCAATTCAACCAACATCACAACATAGAAGCATATACCCGGCAATGTCATAGCATGCCCCTGATTGCTTCGACAACTTTTCTTCGTTCCAGACACACGGGGAACTCGAAACCAAACTAGTAGCTGGACCTTAATTTATAGGATTATTGCAAATGCACACACAGACACACACAGACACATATTAATATAGATATAGCACTTTCCTAGCGAACCATCAATGTAATGATCTCATTGAATCGCCAGGCATTCATTGTCCAATACTATATTAATTTCATACGCACGTCCCTATAGCGACCCCCAAACTCCTTGCGCATCTACCACTGCAGCATGCATAGTTACTACCACAAACCTCGCCGTGAGGATTGCAAGTAAGCCTCTGATCACGAGGAAGTCCACCTCGGAGCATCATGATGATATCATACAAGGGATAATTATTCTTCAAACTATTGGTAATAGTAGCAACCTGATGATCATCACTTCCATCAGAGAAACCAGCAGGATTATTATTAATCTCGTGTATACCAACAGCAGAATGAGCCAAGTTGGCTGCAACCACAAGCACCACCACCAAACTAACCAGCTGCTTGCTACTTGCCATGTTCTTTTTTTTTTGTTGCTTTTTCTTTTCTTTTTTTTTCTCGCTCTTATTCTTTTGAAATATGCTTTGATTTTTCTTGCTTTACTCCACTTCAATCCCACTCAATTTATAGCCCACCGGCACCGACGATGTCTTAATTAATAAATGGTACCTACTTGGACTGACAACAACTACTACTAACTGCACACACAAAGCATGTTTTTTTTTATTGTTCAAAAAAAAAATGCATGTTTTTTTATTTTATCTACCGTACATTCAGTTGGTGACATTATAATTGCTTGAATAGCTTCTTTTATCCTTCACTACGTACTCTCCCTGTGTTCCCAATTTACCGTCTTGGTTCTTGATGTCTTTTTTTTTTTATCTTCGAACTTGAATGGTCATTCGTTAATGAATACATTTATATTGCCAAATGACCTTCTAACCAAGGTTTTTAGTTTCCTATCTAACCCTTCCAATAAGTGAGATCCGTTTGGGTTTGAAATTTGCATTGGCCAATCTTGTACTTTCTGTAATTCAACAATAAGGAGAGAGAAGTGTGTGAAAGATTAAAAATTTTTATATCAAGTTACCATTTCAACCAAAAATTATCATGGAGGGGTCTCTAACCATTTATTTTGCCAACAACTTGTTAGCTGCTCGACCGCAACATTTCTTGGTCCCCTTCACAAACATCATATAATTTCTGGCTCAATTAAATATGCATTGAATTATCAGAAGATGGAAAGGGTAGCTAGCCAGCTGCTGCTTCATTCCATCGTATTCGTAGGATTGTGCTTTTACAAATACTCAATGTTGCAAAAACCGGACCGGATGGTTCAACTGGTTTGAACACGAACTGATAGTCTGATCCGGTTTTTAAGAACCTTAAACATTAGGCTTTGTATGGATCTGGTTGGACTCATCGTTTTTCTCAGCTTTGGTTGAACCATTAGAATTGGGCTCGATTTTTCTGGTTTAACAGCTTTGAGACTTTCTTTTTTTCCAAAATAATAACATGTATTTAATGTTTATTAAATTTATATTATATATCTAAATTTTTATATTAAAAACAAAATTTAAACTTTAAGATGTCATGCTATAGATATAATTTACTTTTTTCATTATTAATTATTTATATATAATGAAATATTAGTTTACGGATGGACCCGATCGGCCTCTGGTTAAACCCTGGTTTTTCGAGCCTTTACCTTTTCCGGTCCGGTTTTCTAAACCTTACAAATACTTTATGTTGTCTCGGCATATTATGCATGCTGAATTATGAAAATGAGACTATCAATTACATAAAATTGCAAATTACTATATATGTGACAAATTTAATCAGTTTTTAAATGCTAAAATTAATCAGTTATGGCATGTTATGTAGATTCCATTTCACATATATGATTGCCATTACCGACAACATCCTCTTATTATTGTTT
The DNA here is from genome assembly GCA_028386065.3 of Turnera subulata. Taxonomy (NCBI): domain Eukaryota; kingdom Viridiplantae; phylum Streptophyta; class Magnoliopsida; order Malpighiales; family Passifloraceae; genus Turnera; species Turnera subulata. The sequence continues at coordinate 48,888 of JAKUCV010001845.1, forward strand.
TTGACCATAAATATTGCATAATATCATTAAATTATATATATGTGTGTTTCTTTTATTTTCTTTAGCTTTTTTTTTTCTTTTTTCTCCGCAACAAACATACGGACTAGGGTCTGGTTGGGTACCTCCCGAGGTCTGTTCTCTGTGAAAAGTGGAAGGTCCTTTATCTAGAACAAGCTTGGGACTCACAGTCAACTGCCCCGCCCATGGCCTGCTCTCTTCCCCTTTATGATTGAATGTTTAGTCTGGTTAGCCTTTCATCATGGCATTCTTACTAAGGATACTTTATGTAGCTGTAGTATCATAATGCTAGCTGAATCCATTTGCCCATGCCGTTCTCATTTAGAGTCCAGGGATCATCTCCTTGTGTCGTGCCCTGCTACATGGCGTGTAGGGGCCAAAATTTGTAGATGGTGGGGAGATTCATGGTGTTGCCCTGCCACTCTTCACGGAGTAATAGTTCAATAGACCTCTGTATCTCCTTGTGCGGGTAGTAGGTCATTTTGAGTGGCAATTGGCTTTGCAATCTTGTGGGGAATTCGGCACGAAAGAAACAAAAGGATCTTTGAAATTAAGAGTGTCGATTGCGATAGAATGGTTGACAATATCATCATACACGCTATAACCTAGGTCAAAGCTCTCCAACCTAGTTTTCCTTTTAGCGTCTCTTTTGTGTTATCAAATGCCGAGTTGGAAAGGCGTATGCAGGAATTTTGCTTCATTAGGCTTGTAAATATCCTGCGTTTTCTTTTCATGAGCAAATTCTGTGTAAGCACCCTACCTTGATCCGTTTGATGGCAGGCTTGCTATGTGCTATGAGTTTTAACAGCTTACTCCTCGTGAATGCCATTTATGTCATAAAAACTTATCTTGGCATTTACGGCTGAAAATCATATGTCATCACAGCCTCTAACTCTGAGGGAGAGTGCGTAGCAATTTTTTTTTGAGTTTACTACTTTCAAGGTGTGCTTTTTTGTAGCCTTCAAGTCTTGACTTGCCTTATTTGACTAATTTATTCATGAACTCTAACGTATTGAATTTTGACTATGAACTTCTTGAGCTTGTAACAAGCTCATGGCAAGACCAATGTGGAATTGGTTTGAATTTCAATTTGTTAAAATTGAGAGCTTATAAAGCCCCTGTGTAACTGATCTTCTTGTAAGACAGAAGTCTAGGACTTTTTTAAAGTTCATGTGGTGCACTTTTCTTTTGAATCTCTGAGAGCTCTCTTAAATTTGTATAAAACCCCCATTATCTACTTGGACTTTCAATTTTGTTGTTGTGAGTGATTGAAAGAGGGTTTAAACGTTTATTTTTTTTTGTCACCTATACAATTTTTTACTTGTTGTTTTTACAGTGGTCGAGAGCAAATTTTTATGGAAAGATGTGACTAGTGAATTACATTATATCTGCTCGAGTCTTATGCGACCTAATTATATAATTTGTCTGGTTCCTTATTTATCTTTATTACCAATTAAAAAAATATAGAGAGAGTGTAAACAAAAAAAAATGCACTCTTTATTTATTTATTCAATCGCATAAATCAGTTAGTATAGCATATATAGAAGCCACATAACCCTGCAAATATCATGTACTAATTACGTACCCTGGTGGCTTGCAGACCTTGGTTCCAGATACGGAAACTCTCAACACCAAACTAGCCGCAGCTGGATCGACCTTAATTTATAGCATTATTACAAGTGCACAGGTTACAAAAACACGCATAAATATAGGATTAATGGTATATTTGGTACCCTTAGTAGTTTAAATTCGTCAATTGTATACCCCGACTATTTTTTCCGTCAATTACGTACCTGAACTTTGTGAGTTTGCGTCAATCGTATACCTTGGGCAACACTTTGATGACATGGCGTGCTGCCCGTTAATGGTAGGTTGCAATTTAGTCACTGAATTTCTAAATCAATCATATAGGTTCTATATTAGTATACAATTTAGTACATATATTTTTTATTATTTACAATTAATCCTTAATACTATATGTAATTATTATTCACACAATATTTGATTCCTAAACTATTTTTAGTGCATAATAACATTTTTATTAAAATAATAGGCATATAATAATTTTTTTATAATAAATTTTGTAATACACAACTAGTTATATTTATAAATTAATGTGGATATAGTACATAGTCATAAGAATCATTCAATTATATTACTTAATTGTAATTACTTATAAATGTTTCAATACGTAAATGTTGAAAATAATGTTTTGCTTAATATCTCTTTATCCTATTCAGGTTTTGATAATGACAAATCAACCTTGTATTAGGATGATCATTATAAAGCAAAAAGAAATTAATCAAGAGCAAAGACCTTATGTGATCAAGAGTTCAAGAATGGAAGTGACAAGATCAAGCAAGAAGAACAAGAAGAGTTAGAAACTCAATTTTGTACAAGGTTAAACATTCAATGTCTCTAAGTTATTGGCTCAAACAAAATCACTTTTACTCATGCATCAATTAGATTTCATTTCAATCATAATAATGTCTTCCGAGCCATGAACATCGATGTCCAAATTTTAAACATCGATGTCCTGCCTTGAAACCAAGCTTTCAAAGAGGTTTCTAAGCTTTGAACATCGATGTCCAATATTTGAACATCGATGTCCTGCATTGAAACAATTTTTCCAAAGTAGGCAGTAGTTTACAACATCGATTCAATCATGGTTTCTAAGCTTTGAACATCGATGTCAAATTTCTGAACATCGATGTCCTCATGACCGTTATGCTTAAAAATTACTTTGAAGTGTCTGAACATCGATGTCCTATTTCATAACATCGATGTCCTATTGAATCAGGTTTCAAGATTGTTTTGGGAATGTCCAAAACATCGATGTTCAACTAATGAACATCGATGTTATTTTGTCTCGGGTCTTGGACAATGTCTTGGGCAACATCGATGTCCTTTTGGCCAACATCGATGTTCTAGTGACCGTTAGCCCAATAATTCATATTCGCTGGCCAGGACATCGATGTCCACTTTTGCAACATCGATGTCCTTGTGACCGTTGGACCAATAATGCATACTCAAAGGCTAGAACATCGATGTCCTGATTTTCAACATCGATGTTCAGCCGTCATGAGCAGACATACTTTTTACCTTCTCATGCTATCTTGTGTAAAGATGTTTTAGATTATTTCCCCAACGGTCATACATGTTTTTATCCTTATAAATAGAGCTTTTAGGCCTATGGTTACTGATCTTAACTCTATATATTTTTAAGCATTCATTGTGATACATACAATTGAATTTTT